>JAMXBB010000006.1:60510996-60784717 GCA_024138015.1 Lumnitzera littorea
GAGGGGGGGGGGGTGGGGTGTAATCAAGTGCTGATGGAAGAATCTATAAAAGTAATTAAGCAAAATTGATTATATTCTCACACTTAAGATTTTTACAAATAAATTTTTCAAAAATATAGGATCAATTTGTTTGATACTGCACACCTATTCACCATTATTTTTCATCTAATTAATGAAGCAACCTTTTAGGATAATATTTTTCAATTTTTTGTATGGAATTTATTTGATCATTATGACCTTTTTACTAAATGCTAGAATTGAATAATGAAATCTATATGAAGTATAGAGTTTCCTGTTATTTAAGCTTAGATCTAGACTTAGAATTGGGATGACCATTGTTGATCAAATTTGTTATCTATAATTTATTATAGTGCATACTCACTTCTTGGAAGCCTTGAGAGTCCTCTAATTTCTAATAAATAAACAGATGAAGCCTATCTCTTGAAAGTTTCCTAAAAAAAATCAAAATAGTGGAGGCCATTGAAAATATATAATAATAACAACAACAATATAAGTTGGTAAGCATCGACCTTGACCCCTAAGAAGAGTAGGGATCTTTCTTATTGCCAACCTACTGAAAGTGGTTACTTAAAATTGGTAAAGATCGACTTTAGTCCCTTATAAGAACAAGATACTTTCTCGCTACTAATGTAAAAATAAAAATGGTATGGATTGGCTTTGGTTGGCTAAAAGAGCGAGGTTCTTTCCTAATGTCAAAATGTTTTTGCTTAAATAAAGGAATTGAATCGAAAAGCTCTCTAAAGAAAAATTTGAAAGAACTAAGGAGACAATTAAGGGACTGGTTGATGTAACATGCTATTGTTTTTAATTATTTTGCTTAAAGAGGTGAAAAGGGGCATTATATACCCTTTAATCTTTAAAATCTCGATAACTTTTTCTTTATTAAGTTTATGTTTATTCTAATCTCAATTTTAATCTTTGTTTAAATAATGTGGTTTAACTCCAATTTACATAGATCAATTGTTGAATTCTAGTATGGTTTCTATAGCTAGTACATGTATTGTGTAATTGTGTTTTTAAGGCATGTGAATATGGTTAAGTGAAATTCTAAGGAGTAAAAAGTTGCTCAAGCTTCGAATTTTGGTATTTATAAGGATGAATTTTGATGGAAGCGCATGAGCTCTTGTTGCTGAACAGATTGTACATGGTATTTACTTTTGATTCTATAATTTGAGCATTCAAGGAATTTTGGTCCTTAAGAGTTTTTCATTATTTTATTTGTTTTGCTTGAGGAAAAGCAAAAGTTTAATGATAGGGGAATTTGATAGAGCTTAATTGTACCTATTTTATAGATAGATATTTTAGTGCTTTTATAGGATTTTTAATATAATTTTAGTGTAATTTAGTATTTTATTAGTTAATATTTTATTTTAGCACTTTATTACACCAATGTATATATTTTTTAAGGAAAAATGAGCAAAGTTAGAAAACATACACTTGTTGACGAAAAGCATGTGAGATTCTAAGGATGAAAAATGAATACAAGAGCTCAATGAGCATACAATACAACCATGTACTTCTACACGTAGTATACTTGCCTTTAAATTTCAACATGGCTATGTATTTAGACTAAGAGATTGTACACGCCATGTATTGACAACAAAAGGAAAATATACACCCTGTATTTTCATTGATACATCTTGTATTTACTTTGAAACAACTTGTATTTGCTTTGAAGAAACATATACACCCTATATTGCAATTTAAAAGAAGTACATGCTTGTATACCTAGTAAAGGAAATCCAATACAAGTTGTGTACTTGCTTAAATGAAATTGAACATGCCGTATGTTAGACTAAGCTTTGCAATTTTAATTCTTCACACTATGTACTATCCAAAGGTAAGTCATGTGTCTATTTTCGTAAGTAATAATTGAAAAATAAATTAAAGGAGATATACTTGTAATTATAAGGCCATCCATAAGAGACTCGTAATTTAAATAGAAGGCTTTATAATTGAATAGACAAGTAAAAGTTAGTACATTGTAGAGTTTAATTGTTATTTTTCTCTCATTCACTAGTCTAGGGTTTTAGAAGAGTGGTTGTATTTTCTTTTTAGGAATTCAACATGGAAAATAATAGGAGTAGTATTTAATCATTAGATTAGAGGTTGGAACTCCGAATAGGTTGTTTCTTTCTTTTAATATATTCTTGATTTGGATATTCTCTTCCCTATTATTTGTCATTTATGCATAATAATGTTGTTTATTAGATGATTGGGATTATCAGTTGATGAATTGTGCTTATTGTTTGAAGTCTTTAATTTCCTTTTCACAATATGTATTTTGACTTTATTGGAAAATGAGTTAATAAGGATCGAGTTGTGAGACCTTTTCTAATTGTTTAGCATGAACTAAATGATTTGGATTAAAGAGGACATAACTTATGCCCTTTAATTCTATTACGGTTTAGGAATTAAAAATAATTAATTTGGTTTATCTCTTGTCTAGTGATATAAAGAATAAATTGGTTAATCCTAAGGATTCGCTTTATGAGAAGGAATTCCTAGTACTTAATTGTTTCAAAACTAAACCTGTTAAAGACATATGTGTTAACGTTAATTGGTATTCTAATTATTTGGTTAACGATTGAATCCTTTGAAATGTTGAATATCCTAATTAAGTCAATTTATTAGATTAGTTTTCATATTTTAATTATTTTTTAAATCTTTGATTTTAATAGCCTAGAATTAGATGGAACTAATACCAATAAAAGGTAAATGTCATTCCTCATAGATTTGACTTGGTTTTCATTAGTTTTAGTATTGCATATGAGGCTGGTGCATTTGTTAATAAAAATACGCTTTTGTTATAAAAAATAGTGCTATGAAAAAGTAAAGTTATGTTAAACGTATCACATAACCTATTATTTCTTGTGTGCTTATGTGAGACCTTGGTATTTGAACAACTAGCTTAGACTCGGAGTTACATTTTATTTGTTTTAATTGAAACACGAAACATAGAAGGCTATGGTTTGAAGTAAGGAAATTTACCCACTACCAAAATAACGAATAACGAGTTTTGATATGTATTGAAACTTCAGAGATAAATTATTTAGATAGTAAAAATTAATAATATAGAATAAAATAGCATTAAAAGTAGACATATGTTTATTGAATACATATGGCTAAATTATATAAGTGTACAAGGAGTAAAATATACTTTAAAGTAATAAAAATTAGCAAATAAACTAAGATTAGTTTATCAATTGATTAGAAACCACGTTTAGCAATTAGACTTAATGAAAGGAAGTATGAATGAGATACTTATGAACATGTTACATACATAAACATAAGTTTGGTTGAATTTCTTGATTTACATGCAACCTACAACTCACTTAAACTAATTATCAATAGACTAAACTGTTATATTTATATAAGGGAAATAGTAGGAATTATTAATTTCTCTTGACAATGTGATGCAGAGGTTGGTAGCTAAAAGAAAAAAAATAATAAATTTCAGATAAAAAGAAAACTCAACACCTATGCCTTTGGATAGTTAATATTGATCTATGGGAAAATCTCATATAAGCTCCTAGAAGGACACATGCCACATTATATATATGTTGGGGAAAATTATTAAGATACCAACATCCTTGGATGATAAAATTTAATTGGACTAAACATACAACTATTTTTCTTTCTTTAAGGCCATGAAGTGTTAGATTTCTAAAACGAAGCAAATGGCATCATCAATCTACATAGTCTAGTGCTCTTAGATTGGAATACAACAAACGAGGGCGAACAATTCATGAATAAGTGCCATGCTCAGTAGAGTTAGTGTGCTTGACGAAAACAGTTTACATTGAAAATAAGGAATTTTTTTTGTGGAGACTCTCCTTAGTTGCTTCTACTGTTCCAATACTATAATGAGTTGTCCATAGCTATGTCCCTCAATTATAGGAACAGTAATTCAAATTTCATCAATACCAGACCAAGTTCTATAATTCTCAAGAATCAAAGGCAAGCACTTCTTTTAACCTCTAGTGATCTTGTGCAAGTTAAACTTAAATGACTGAATTAGGTGAAATGCTAGAGATCCTTAATCGGCAAACTGGGATATAAGTTGAATAGTATCTTATTAAGAATCTTAAAGTTAGATTAGTTCAAAGAGTAATTCAAAAGCTATTTCAAAAACTAAATCAGATGAGAAGTCAGAGATAGAGATAGAAATAGTTTGGGAGTAAATTAAAAGTCAATAAACTAATATCAATCTAAAATATATTCATATGAGGTTTGAAGTTAACCTTAGCAATATTTACTCTTGTTGGGTGAAATCACGAAGGAAGGAGCTCGCGTTAACGAGTAAGTCTGGATATATATTGCTGGCCAAGTAAGTGGATATTTGTATGTACTTGAGTAGACTTATGTGTACTTCTAACTTTGCACACTTAGTGATGTTTTGGCTTGGCTGAACTTGGTTGTGAGTCTGATGTTAGACTTGATTGTAGAGATTACATTGCTTGTTATTGATGCGATAGTTGCTAGGATTAGCACTAATTTGAAAAAGAATCTAATGACTAACCTTACCTCCTAAAGTGTTTACTTAAGTGAACTTGATACTAAGGTCTTAGAACTGATAAAGATAATAAGTAAGGCTCACTTAATACCAAATGAGTAAGCTTGCTTGGATTTGTTGAGAATTACTTGGTGTACGATTTGATGCATTCATGGCATAGCATGAAAAAGAACCTATGGGTTAGGCCTTTCCAAAAAAAAAAAAAAAAAATTTAAATTTTACTAGTTTGGTTTTTAGATGAAAGTTAGGTTTTATCAAGTAAACTACTTAATTTATAAAAGATGAGTTTTTGAGCATATAGAAACTACATCATATTTGCTGGGCTAGCTGTATGCTGGATTTCCAAACCACATAAGGTGGTTTCTATTTTGCTAGGTTTTAGAGGTCTTACTCCTAGGCAACTCCTTATTGCCTAGAGATTCATAAACATTGTATCTAGACGCCTAGGTATGTCAACTAATTAGATAAGTGAGCTAGAAGAGCATAAGATATTGGTATCAATGCTATCATGTACATGAGCATAGCATACGACATATATTTATCGAAAATGTGAAATTTGAGCCTACATTACTAGCAATAACTGTCTGGCTTGGCTAATTTATGTGTGAAGTTGAATCTACTATTTATGAATGAATTGTTTGAGTCGTGATATTGTCTATATGGTATTTTGTTATCTACTCTCACTTAGCTTTAGTAGCAAAGGGGATAGCATGCTTTATCATCAGGTTAATGGGATTTTAAGGGGCCCAATACTAGGGGAGATGTATTTTGAGAGTATTAGTCGAAGTCCACAACTTTTAGATGGAACTTGTACTAAGTCAGAAGTCTTATTATTTTGAAGATGAAAGAAAAAATAAATGGTTTATGCTTTGATGTAAATAGTAAGTTGTACAAATAAGTTGTAACCAAAGATCTAGTTAAACTCCATTGTAGCATCTCCATTATCACATAAATAAAGTTGTCTTTTGATGAATGAGTTGAGTTAAGTTTTTAACAAGTATTTCTATATGATGGTACATTCCATACTGAGTCGAGATGTGACATCTTAATTGATATTGTCACTTAGATACTTAGATTGCTGGTTAATGGATCTTCTTTGAGAATTTATTTATTTATTTTTAGTCTTTAATTATATAATCACTAAACATGTATTTTGAATTTGTTGAAATATATGTTAGATTAGGATTGAGCTTGTGAGAACCTTTTTCTAATTGATAATTATGAATTGGATGGTTTCGATTAAAAGACATAGTGATATACTCTTTGATTCAATTAAGGTTTAGGGAATAAGAAAGGGTTAATTAAGTTGATTTATTGTCTAGTAATAGAAAGGGTAAACTAATTGATCTTGAGTAATTTTTGTGAGGAGTTTTTATCTAGTATTTAATTGTTTTGAAACTAAACTTATTAAAGACTTAGTATTAACATTAACTGGTCTTCTAGTTAACTGATTTATAATTGAATTCATTGAAGATGTTGAATATCTTAATTCACTCTATCAAATAAGTTGTAGTATTAGCTTTTAGAACTAAGAATAGCATTTTTTATTTGCCTACATATAGATGGAAATAACATGGCTGATAGCTAGTATAGCATTCTTAGTGGGTTCGACCTGGTTCTTACTAATTTATTACTACATATAAGGCCTAGTGCACTTGTTAGTAAAAATATGCTTTTGTTATAAGGTAAAGTTAGGTTTTAGCATATTAGTAAGAAAACATAAAACATAATTAAAATATATGACCTTTCCTAAGGCACTATAGGATAGGTTATCCCTCTTTAGTCTCTTGTTTAAAATTAATCCCTCTCTCTTGAACAAATTTCTCAATAATGCTCAATTCAAGAAAACCCTAAAATCATCATTAATAAATGAATCCTAAGAACTTTGTAGAATTGATTACGCTTGATACAATCATGGAACAAATGAGTGAAAGTTAAAGAATAAACAAGAAGTCACAAAAGAAAACCTCAACGTCATGTACTCCTTCTAAAGTCTTTAAGGTAAACATTGTTGATTTTGAATCCTTTTCAAAACATGGAATGGATGTCAGAAATATGCTACAACTTTATGGGTGGACAAAATTTTATGAATTAAAAGAAAAATCTTTGAAAGACTAGTAAGAGAATTTTATTTGAATCTAAATAAGAAGAAATCTGATGTTTTAGAGTCTAAGGTGAAAGAGACTTCTATTAAGATCCTTACAAAGGAGGATATAATAAATTGTTTCAGAGTAAAAGATGTAAAAAATCCTTCTCTTTTATAGAATTGGATAAAGAAGGAAGTTTTTAAACCGTTGAATGAAGGAGACAAAGTTGTTTATGAAAAGGAACCCTACAATCATTTCTTTCCTACTGTGGTAAGGATTTTGCATAAAATAGTATTTAGGTTCTTTCTACCTAAATTCAGAAGTATAATCACCGTGACCTTAGAGCATGGACAATTGATTTTAACGATGATGTTTGGATATGATTTTAATTTGCTCGAATAGATGATTAAACATATCCATAGCATAAAAGGAGGAGGAAGCATAGTTCGTAGAAGTGTGATCACTAGATTGCTACAACACAAAGAAATTGTGTTGACTAGTGAATCATAAGACCTTATATTAGAACAAAAAATTATTGGAGAAAAAGCTTTTGGGAATATGAATAATGAAGTAAAGGATTTGGTTTGGAGTACGAAGGAAAAAGGCAATATTTGATGCCAATGCATTGTAGGACATAATAAGTAAAGGATTAAAAATGAAAAAGGAGGTTAAAATAAGAAAATAACAGGAAGTGCAGAAGAAGCTTCTATAAAAAGAAGAAAAGTTATTTCATCTTAACCTTATGACTCTATTTCTAAAACTTGCTCCTTAGTAAATTGATAATAAGAATTTAGCACACATTTTCTATGGTTATTTTGTGCTATTATAAATGCTAACCTAGTTAATTTTATAGTATCTTGAGCTTAATTAGTTTAAATCTTATTTTTAGCAATTTCTAGAGCATTTTGTCAAGTTTTGAAGGTTTTTATCATGTTTTGAAGTATTCTAAAGTAAAAGTATTAATCAAGGATTGAAGTAGAAGAATTTAAAGCGAGATACGAAGTTTAGAAAAAGACCATGGTTGAAGACTACGACCGTAGTGCATGCCCATGTTCCCTACGTCTTCAAATTCCATTGAATTTTAAAATATTTCAAACAAAGTGCAAATATACACCCCAACTCCATGGCCATGTACCTTACCTATAGACTTGCAATGATTTTAGAATCTTCTATTTTTGTTAGGTTTTCTTTGTAAATCTAGGTCGAACTCCTTTAAATAGATCCTTAGGCCTATATCTACAAGGAGAGCCCCCTTAGGGAAGAATTGTAGACTAGAATTATATTGGGGGTCTCTCATATTTCTTCTCATTTTCTTTCCATTATTTTGTTATTTTGAATCATCTTAGTGAATCATTATTGAACTTTAGTTCTTATTGTAACAATTTCTTCTTATTCAATCTATGATATTATTATTTGAAGTTCTAATTACATCATTTATTTTGTTGTCCACTAGTGTTTACCTAGATTGCTAGTTTGATGTGTGAGTTTGCTCTATAGATGCGAATCTTGAAGTGAACATACTAGTGTAATTAGGGGGAATTAGAGTTGACTGAACCATTTAGTAGTCTAGTTCTTTCGGATTAAAGTAATCCTAGTACGGTCAACTAATAGTAGGATCTAAGTTCTTAATTGAAACTTGCAATGCTTTATTTAGAAACGATTCGCGTCTAGAGGGTTTCGGGATTAGGAGTTGGCTAGAGATGCAAGTTCAGTCAATCTATATTAGGCATCTCTATGGTTTAAAGAGTAATTGAGATTGAAAGGTTGCATCAAACTAAGTAGTAAATAACAACAATTCACTAAAGATTCTATGCTCCTTAATTTGATGAATCTCATATGTTAGTCTCATATAAGATATCAAGAGGGGGGGTGAATTGATATTTTTAACTTTTTAAAAACCTTTTGGTATAAGCAAAATAAAATTACCGCTCTTAATAATTTATAATGATGAATAGTGATATTTTAATAATTCAATATGTAACAAATAATAAAGCAAATTAAAAGAGTGTAAAGAAGGAGAATATTAGGCAGAGATTTTATAGAGCTTCGGCCTTTTGCCTATTACTTTCTTCCAACTCTACTGCTGGGGACCTGGTCTACTTCATTGGTGTCATTCCACTTGATCTACTAAATCAAATCATAAAAAGATGACAAACACTTGCTGCACATGAACTTTACAATACTCTGCTCTGCCAATCTAGCCTTTTAACAATCTAAGCTAATATAGAATTATAAAGTACAAATGAACTTGTCTCAACACTCATACAACAAGTAATAATTACAAATTATAAGTGAGAATAAAGGTATAAATCTCAATTAGTTTCACTCAAGAGAAAAATGATCAATGTTGAATAACTTGCTTCGGTAGAACTTTCTAAAGAACTCTCTGTGACTTTTCAGTAGGTATAATCTCATCACGATTTTTTTGTGCAATGAAAATTTTTTCTCCAAAGTTGTGTTTGATGTTTTAAATCCTTTCTCTTTTATATTGAAATATTTCAATGGCTAAAAATATAAAGATTATTTTTTATCCAACCATTAGTTATTTAAGATAACTCCTTGGATATTTTTAAAGAGGACCTCGATTATTTGAATTTAAAAAACAACTCTCTTTATCTTGCTTCAATCAAATAACCTTCAATGAATAACCATCAGATTTGCTTCTGATTTGAAATTGGTGAGATAATATGCCTTATCATAAACTTCTAGATGAAACTCATATTCAATATTTGAATTTCCATAAAATTAGATCCAATCTTATCCTTATCCATACTTGTACATATCTTTATTTTTCAAGAATTGATTCGCTTAAAGATAATCCCCATAGATCTTAATTCCATCTTGAGTGAAACGGGATTAAGTGTATTTTTCTAATATACCTAATCTAGTGGAGATAGGGCTTGATTAATTCGAATTTAATTTAAAGCTATTTTCAATGTCGTACTTCCAAATTTACTTTTTGAACAAGCTTCTGAAGAATATCAACCTTTTGTTTTTGAAGTTTTTGAATAAGCTTTATAGTGTTGTACCAATTTTTCTTATAAAGGCTTCTGAAATACTTTCTAAAAATTTTCCAAACTAGTTTATTTTCAATCCATTCAAACCTTCTAAATACAACTTAACTTTGCGAAATTATACTTTCTAAACATCCTTTTGTAAGCCTGTACTCTTATAGGTTCATTAGCTTTTAACCATTTTTATTATCATTAAAATGTATGAGAGATATCTAACATAATGTATATTTAGTTTTGTTCAGTTTAGTTATTTTAATTGTTTTTTATTCACCTTCCCTTCTCAATCACAATTATTCACACATTGTTAAGTAAGATAATTGTTAATTTAATGTAAAATGCTAATAATTTAGGGTTGTGACATTCATGGTCCCTCATAGGATCGACACTTAGACTTATATTCGTTTTATCTATACTATAACTTGACTTAGTGCACTTGTTGATGCATGGTGCTTGCAGCCTAATTAATTTTTTTGCTACTATTGTCGAAAAACCAAAAGAGTAACCTAGATAAGGTATTAGCAAAAGCCCTAATTTCCCAATTATTTTATCATTTTTATAATAAATCATCTCTACAATTCTTTTGGTATTTTTTCAACATGCTTTTAATTGGTGAAGTGTGGTAGTTAACTAGGGAATTGTCAATTACGTTAAAGGATGGATTCAATGGTCGAGCCAGCAACGTCAAAACAACAATGCTCCTTGAGAGGCAACCTAAGTTTGTTTTTTTTTAATTTCTATTATTTTGTTAGCTTGTTTGTTTATTCTATGAAGTTAGTTAAAGTATTAAGTTTGAGACATTAGTTAGTGTTTTCTTGCTTGAACGACGTAGATATAGATAGAACCAAAAACAATTATTGAATTTACTTATGGGATAGTAAAATTTGAGTAGTCATCCGATTAAAGTGTTATTTCATTTGTTTTCATGCTTTAATTCATTTTAATTTAGAATTTTTGAAAGCAATTTCAAGAACCGATTCAAGGAATCAAAGTAGCTTGAAATTCAAGAATTGAAGGTAGAATATGACTAGAGTCCATGGGGGTAGACTTGGGCAGTGCTCCTTGCGTGATTTATTACAAAAAGAATTCAAAGAATTGTTGGATGAGAGGTCTATGGTCAAGACCATGTTCATATACCGTAGTCTTACTAGGTTAGTAATATTAAGTAAAGAGAAGGATTACGACTACACTCCTCAACCATGATCCTTGACCATAGTATTTTATGAATTCAAGAACCATGGTTAAAAGCCTTCTCAACTCATTCTAAACTCACTTTCTCTCAATTTTCTCTCTACACCTACACCAAAAACTCACGACATTTTGCGATCCAACCATTTGAACTATGAATCTAAGGTATGTACATCATGCCTATCTCTTTATTTTCTTAGAGTTGTAGCTAAATTGCATAAAAATTAGATTTTTTGTTAGGTTTTCAAGAAGAACACTTTGACTTGCATGTGTAGAAATCTTGATTTCTAGGATTGATTTGGCATATATGATGTGGTGAAACATGTTTTCTACTTGTTATTTGCTAAAAATTGCTTAAAAAATGCATACTTGTTAAGGATTGAATGTGAGATTGGTTTTCCATATTGGAGAAAAGTGAGAGAAAGTAATGGAAAGTGATATTAATCTTGTTCTTGGCATATGATTTGCACAATTCATGTTGAAGTGTAAAAACTTGTTTGTAAATTGAATTTATGTGCAGTTAGAATAATTCCTACAATATATAAATTTGGCATTGTTGGTTGAAATTGTTGATGTGAAATTTAATTCAATATGTTATAAAATTCATGATTTGTGATATGGAATTGGTTGTAACAATTGCATATGAAAATAAGATTGTTAGAAATTGTGAACAACATGTTTTAAGGATTTTTATATTGAATGCTAATGTTTATGTCAATAGAGATTATGTATGAAAATAGGATTTAATCTTGAATTGATGCTATAAGTCCATTAACCTTGATTTTACAAAAAAAATAGCATTTCATTATATAATCTTTCGCTGATTCAAGATTTCTTATGTTGCTAAATTGGATAAATTAGCATTAAGCTAGCAATGATTTTTTAGTCTTGTTGGATTCTTGAATTAGCCATTATGCAACATGAATCTATTTCTTTCTATCAAAATTGAAGTCTTTTACTTTTGATTTCACAATCATGTCGAGGGTAAAACATGCTGCATGCAAGAATTTAGGTGCCATCTTTACATATATGCTCCTGATATTCCATGAATCATGGCAATAAAAGTAATATCTTTGGTTGTTAAAGAAGTAACTATGATGCTAGAGCTAGGTAATTAATTGAGACAAGGAGTTAGATGAGTAGGAGATTGAGGATGAAGATGAAGATGAAGAGTGACTCTTTTTATGCACTTTTTATTTTTTTAGATACTAAGGTTTGAATTTTTATTTTAGATGATTGTACTCCTAACACATTTTTTATTGCTCATTTTAGATAACTGTTTTTACTTTTGATGATTTGTAAGTTCTGTAGGAGACCAAGCCTTAGTACTTGAATTAGTAGTAGTAATTTTATTTAGTTTAGCTTATTCAATTTAACTTCTTCTTTTTATTTTCTAGTTAGTTAGCTTCGATAGATGTAATGAAAACCATGCGCTTAGTCAGGTCAATGGAATTTAGATTTTGGACATCAATTTTTCTCAAAGTTTAGTGCTAAATACCCAAGAAGTCCCAATTCTTTTCCTTTTGTTATTTTTATTTTTCTCCCATTGTATTTTCTACTGCATTATTATTATGTACATTCAAGATAAGGTGCAACTTAAGTATAGGGGGAAAGGATACGTTATGTATGTTAATACTTCTAGATACTCACTTAAGGTCTTGAAATTTTTCTTGAATTAGAACATTTAAGAAATTTGAAACCCCCATATATATTATGCAAGCAAATTCTTTTGAATTTACCCATTTTCTTTTTGAGTTTAGAACACTTCATTAAGTTTGAGTGATTAATCCTTATGACTAAGGATTCTTATTACTTAAACTTAAACTTAAACTCAGGATTAGGATAGATATGGATAGATTAAGGACTAGTTATTCTAATTTCTAAGCTTAATTTTAGAAAATAGTTATCTATCCCTCTTTTTCAAAATTTTTAGATTGGATAAATAAAAAGAGATTTGTCTTTTGAAAGTCGCTTGAAAAATCAAAGCAGTTGGAGGTATTAACTGAATTGACAAAATAATTGTCAAAGATTAGTAATAATCTATCTTAGCCCCTCAAAAGAGTAAAACTCTTTCCCGTTTCCAATTTGTAGAAAGGGAAAATTAATTAAAGTTGTTATTGATTAGCCTTGGTCCCTTAGAAGAATGAGGTGTCTTCCTACTAACAACTGCTAAAGTGATTAAAAAAAAGGCTAAATTAGTAAGGATCATCCCTCGTTTGTTAGAAGAGTGAGGTTCTTTCCTACTGCTAATCAAGCTTCAAATAAAGAAATTCAATTAAACTTAAAGGCCTCCTAATGGAAATTGAAGGAAGTAAAGAGACAATCAGAAGATGAATTAACATAACAAGCATCTAGTCTTGTTTTCAATTAGAAATTGTTAAGGGAAGATTTCCTTCCTCTTGAGTTAGAATGAGGAAATCTCTATAACTTTTACTTGGTTAGTTAATGTTTATTTTAATCTCTATTTTAGTTTTTGTTTAAGTGAAATAGCTAGCTTTGAATTATTTGGATTGATTAGTGAAATTTAGTAGTTCTTTAATGTTATTATCTAAGTTTTCTAAAGGCATTATTAAGTTAAAAAAAGGGTGATTAGGAGAAATTTTCGTTGAGCTACTTAAACATGGGGGTGTACTTTTCTGAAAAATGGTTTCTCTCTTTCTTATCCTTGAGGTTTTTTTATATTATTTTTTATGTTTTGATTGAGGACAAGGAAAAGCTTAAGTGTAAGGGTATTTGATAATATGAATTTAACATACATTTTCCATAATTATTTGGTGTTATTTTAAATGTTAATCTAGTTAAATTTATAGTATTTTGAGCTTAATTAGTTTAAATTTTATTTTTAGGGACTTCGGGAGCACTTTATGAAGTTTTGAAGGTTTTTTTTTTTCAAGTTTTGGAGTATTTTGAAGTAAAAGCATTGATTAAGGATTGAAGTGGAAGAATTTCATACGAGAAATGAAGTCTAGAAAAAGACTAAAGTTGAAGACCACGACTGTGGTTTGTGCTCATGTTCCCTACAACCTTAAATTTCATTGAATTTTCAAATATTTTAGACAAAGTGCAAGTACATAGCCCTACGCTACAGCCATGTACGTTGCCCATGGACTTTCAATGATTTTAGAATCTTCTATTTTTTTTTTGTTTTTTTTTTTTTTGTAAATCTAGATCAAACTCCTATAAATAGATGCTTAGGCTTATGTTTACAAGGAGAGGCCCATTAGGGAAGAATTGTAGACAAGAATTATATTAGGGGTCTCTTATTTTCTTTCCTTTATGTTTTTATTTTGAATCATTCTTAGTGACTTGTTATTGAACTTTAGTTCTTATTGCAGCAATTTCCTCTTATTTAAAATATGATGTTATTCATTAAAGATTTAATTACACCGTTTATATTGTCGTTGACTAGTATTTACTCGGGTTGCTATTTTGTTGTAGAGATGCGAGTCCTATAATGAACAGACCAATGTAATTAGAGGGAATTAGAGTTGATTGAACCATTTAGCAATTTGGTTCTTTTAGATAGTAACCTTAGTATGGCTAACCTAATAGTAGGATCTAAGTTCTTAATGCGATCTTATAACATTCTATTTAGAAGCGATTCTAATAGAGAGAGGTTCAAGATTAGGAATTAGTTAGAGATACGAGTGTGGTTAATTCAAATTAGTTATCTCCATAGTTCAAAGAATAATTAAGATTGAAAGGTTACGTCAAACTAGATAGTAAATAAAAATGATTCACTAAGGATTATGTGCCCCTTAATTTGACAAATCTTATGTTTATTTAGTTTTTCTTAGTTTAGTTATTTTAATTGTACTTATTTATTTTGTCATTCTTATTTTATCCTTCCTTATTCACCTTTCCTTCTTAATCATAATTATCTCCACATTGTTAAGTTATATAATTGGCATTTTAGGGTAAATTGCTAGTAATCTAAGGTTCTTACATTCATGGTTCCTCATGGGATTGATACTTAAACTCACATTTATTTTATCTATACTGTAACTTGATAAGGTACACTTGCTTGATGCATTTACAAGTAATTGCAAACCTTAAAAATGTTGACTTCTCAAGAAAAACAAAGTGAGGAAAGAAGCAAAGTATCTTTTTATCTTAAGGAAATTGAAACTTTAAGGATGAACAAGGTAACTTAGATTGCTTTGGAATATGTTGAAGATGGAAGAGTAGAAGAGGAAGCTTAAAATGAGATGTAAGGGAAAAAGAAGGAGAAGGAAAGGATGATGAAGAAAAAGAAAAGAGAGACCGATCTAAAGTTGGTGCAAATAATGAAATAGATGAATCCTTTGAAAATGAAGCCATTAGTTGCAAACCCCATGAATTTAGCCATTTAAGAGTAAGATTGAACTTTAGTATTGTAGATAATCTCATACGTCGATAAGGCTACAATGTCACAAGTTGATAAGGCTAAGTAAGATAAAAATTTTATTAAATTATAAAAATGAATAATTATTCGTAATAAAAATCCTAGAAATTCAATCGAAACTTAAATCGCATATAAAAATCTTAAATCCTATATATGCATAAATACTCGAAGTCAAACTTGAACTTGATGAATTAAATACAAAATAAGAAAAGATGGAAAAAGTACAAAAAATTTGGAAGTGACATGTAGTATCCCTTATGCTGCCACATTAGCATTTAATTCAATTAATTAAATTCGTATTAAAAATAATAATAAAATAATTAATTAATTAGAAAATTAATAAAGTAGTAAAAATGAATTAAATAAGTCTTAAACCTAACAATTAGCATAAAAAGTAAATTATAGTAAAATAGACTTAAAAGTAAGAAAATTACAAAATATAAAATTTAAATATTTATTAAACCGTAAATACACAAAGAAAGGTTTCAAGTAATATTTTATAATTATTTAAGTTGAAATAATAAAATTTTATAACATTTTTACAGTATAATAGAAAATACAAGTTACAACATTCAAAACGAACCTCATTACGAGAATGTACATCTAAAAATGATAAAAACGGACTATAAGTTCATAAAAATTGGACTTAAGTTGAAAAAGTTATATTTAATTAAAAATTTATGAAAAACCAAGGAAAATGAGTAAAAGATTTAAGTTAAACTATATTTATATCATACTTGGGTTATAGTAGGAAACTATGCAAATAATAATAGATATTTAGTTAATCGATGAACCTTGTTTTTCCGAATACTTATAGATTTATTTATCTTTTAAGTACCTAACTATCAAGAATTGGAAATCCCAAAGGCTGTGAGAGTGAGCATTAACTTAGGTGAGGGAATTCTTATGATCTGCTATCTACTTGTTGTTTATTATTTGTATGTTGCTTATTGGTTGATACTGATTGTTTGATTGAATGACTGACTGCTTTATGTGTTATCTTCTGTATGATCACTTTCTTAAACTAATAAATATAACTATGTAACTAAAATAACTAGTTATACTTGTCGCATGTTTGTACCCAATTAGTATATTGATGGAAAGTGCTAGCTTTATAGATTTTTGAAAAAAGTATTTTTGGAAAATGTTTTTCCAATATTAACTATATTTTGTATAATTTTTATAAGGCCTTGTAGTGCTCGTGAATAATATTTTATCCTTAAGACAAAGCTAGCATAATATCTTCAATTTATTATGAGAGGACTCACATATTGGTGCCTGAAAGGCCTTGGATCTGTTTTAATAGCAAGGGGACTTGCTTTATATGCCTAAGGGGCTTGGATATGTTTGGTAGATGGCCCTAGTTAGGGTCCACTTATGTTGCTTGTTTCTAGGACTAGGGTAATAGTTGAGTATTATCTAATGGAACCGTACCCTTAGGTAACCTCATATGTTTATGGTGAGGTGCTCCTTGCGGGTAAGTATAGAGGAAAAATCAACGTGTAGATGATGTAAATATATACCTTCCATAGTTCCAAACTCCTATGAATGTATTGCTTGCATTTATTACATTTGCATTTATTTTGTATATAGATAGATTGCATGGGTATTAATAATGGTCGATAACTTATTTGAAAGGTAATAGTGAGGAACAAACTCACTAAGCTATGGTTTGCTCATTTCCCTATAATTTCTTTTGTAGATTTCTTTAAGCAAGGATCGGGAAAATCATGAGAGCAAAGTATAAACTAGAAATAGGTTTGATAATACTAGAGTTGATAGAAATGAATATAATTGATATAGAAACCATTGATGTAGAAAATATTTATATAAGATTATGTATAATATAGTATTTCTTATAAATTATTAAGTAGTTTTACCTTATCTTAGCATTTGGTAGGGGATACTGACTTTTTGCGCTTTTAGTGGACTGTAGAATATTGGATATCTATAGTTACTTATATTTTATAGTAAGTTAATCAAATTAAAAATTGAAACCTTAGTAACTAATTGTTTAGAGTCTTACAATGTCTGACTTGTAAGACAATTTTCGTATTATGGGTGCATACGTAATATGAAAATTTTAAGCCATCTTACTGGGCCCCTTTAGGATCATGACATTAGTCCTAAAGGTAATGACAATCCAAGGATGGACATAATAGCTGTAAAAAATTAAGGAGCACAAAAGGAAATCAAAATGGAAGAGGATAAGGATAATGAAAACTTAGTATTTGAGTTAGCTTATTCACCCTTAGACATAGCGTTAACAAGAGGAGTTCATCATGTAGTTTTGGTTGGATAATAGATATGGTTAAGGAAGCAATTTATGGAGATTTTGCAAAGACAAATAAGGACCTGGACAAAATTATCATAGATCTTAAAAATGATTTCCATGATTTCAAGGAATAATTCTTTGGAATCAATATTCCTAGAAGACTTGAAACAATGAAAAAGAAAAATAACATAATGAAATGTCTAATAGGAGGGAAAACAAGCAAAAGATTTCTTGAAGAGTATGTATTATTTAGATTACCACTAGTAGCATAATCAAACAAAAAGATACTTTTTTTTTCCTCTTTAAACACTTAGAAGAATTTGATGTAATGTTTGATTAACTATTTTAATGAACCTTGATTATTTTTTTTTATTATGAAAAACTTATGCAAGAAATGAAAAATGAGTCTTACAATTTAATACGATAGGGAGAGCATTCATATTACATGTAACACTTTTGTACAGGAACAAAAGTTTCTAGAATCTACGATTTTGACATATTTGAAATGATTACTATATGCATGAAATGATTCTAAGAGAATTAATATTAAGAATTATCTAAATATATAATGCTTGATCTAAATTACAAAATTCTAAAAGATATTGGATTTACAATCTGAATTACTAATTAGTTTTATGCTAGACTAAATGAGAATAATAATTTTAAAAATAGAACTTGAAATGTTTATCCTCTTAGATTTGGGAAGCAATATCCGGTAAATTCTTTTATAAGGATTATGCCAAAACCTATTAATGAAAGTTTTGATTGAATGATTTTTTTGATATATATGATGAATGATTCTAAAGTGATATACCTTATGGATAATAAGAGATATTAGAAGAGTTTGATAACAATCATAAGATAGCTGAATTATATGAACATATCTAATATGACATCATTTGAGAAATCAAATGAAGTTTTGATGAATATCTAGAACGATATATATGATATTATGATGTGATATGATAAATGTGGCATATTGATCTAATGAATGACTTGATAATGATTTAAGTGATGAATGCGACATATTGTTACAATAATATATTGATTTTGTGAAATGAGTATGGAATGACATCAATACTTAAGTAAGAATCTGATAATGATATTAGAACTTCATAAATTTAGGGGGAGCAAATATAGAATCAAGTTGCAATAGTGTTTCCATGATAAACATTTATAATCTCAAGAACCCTTTTGTAAACGTTGTTACGTTTTATGATAATAAAGAAGGGGAGAATAGTATTACAAAATGGGGAGAATAATATGACAAAATGGAGGAAAATAGTATAGAATAGTTCAACAGAAAGTGGAAAATTTAATAGAAGCTAGAAAAAAAAAAAAAAAGGAGAAAAGTATGAAAAATGATATTACAAACTTTTAGCAAAAATGAAATACAAGGGGGGAGAGACAAGAAAAAACACGAGAAGATACTAAATTTTGCAAATTCAAAAGCTAGTATTTACATAGGAGGAGAAAACATTGAATACTAGCACAATTCACAAATAGAATATTTTTTGACAAACCAAGAGATAGCTTATTGAAGAAACATTTGTCAAAATATTAACTTGATCATTTTTGAATGGAAAGAACAAACATTTTGTCATCATAAAAAAAGGGGGAGATTTTTAGTGCAAGAACTCAAATGAAAGGACTTTTGATAATAAACACTAAATTGAATATATTTTGATAATAAGAAATTATGTGTAAATGAATGAAAAGATATTTTGTTATTAGTAATCAAGTTACCTAATGTGCAAAAAATAAACTTATTTTCTTGAAGATACATGAGAAGAACCAAAAAATGAATGATGAAAAGCTAACATGACTAAAAGTTACTTGAAGAATTAGAAAATATGGAACAAGAATCAGTAGTGGATGTTGAATTAGAACTTATTACTATCAGAAACTAATCAAACTTAAAATATGGCTACATTGTTTTCAAGAGGAAGGAAGAAAAGAAAAGAACTAATTTGAAGACAACACTTATCAAAAAGCATAAGGCTTAAGTAGATTTACTTATCAAAAGCATAGAAGAAGTATCGGAAGTAGGATGCGATTAGAAGCTCACTATATGAAGAATAAGCCAAGACTCAACATTGTGGAGATATATTTGGGTAATGGACAAGCCAAGGGATACAAATGTAATACTTATTAAAATTTCAAAAGTGTGTGATACAATGGATTGATAAAAGTTTCTAAGTATATAAAGAAATTACATGGAAAGTATCATTTAGCAGATGAGCATATCAACAAAGCCAACAAAGCAAAATCACAATGATTTAAAGATGCAACAACTACACAACAACTATTACCATATTGAGAACATTTGAATGTTAGAAGTTATAGCTATTTAAAGATGAAGTGACTAGTGAAACATAAAAGGCAGAAAGAAAAGAGCTACATAAAGTTTTCGTGATATTATAGATTAGTTAAGCTTACAAATGCTTATTTGATTTGAGAGATAGAGCTCATAGCTTAAGAATTTCATATTGTTGAGCATTGTTTGAAAGTGTAAGAAAATTTATTGTAATCTTCAAATGAGTCACTAGTCTTTTAAAAAATTAGTATGATACTATTTAAGAGAACTTAGGAGGGAGATTTGGTAGACTTGAAATTTGAAAGCAAGGTAGGATCATGGAAACCATTGACCTCTATGTAAAAGTTTTCTTTAAATAGTGGAAGTACAATCTACATAATCATATCCATGGCTATGGGCTAGAAGAGTAAATTGATGCATAACGTAAAACCACTATAAATGTTTGCCTAATCTTCTCATCTCTACACTCTTTATTTACTTGTAATCTATCTATTGGTTCTTTAATATATCATTTGTTGCTTGAGTGATTATGCACAACATGTTTTATTAGAATCATCTACCCAATTTAGAATCAAAAGCACATTTCATAAGTTAATTTTCTCGAGAGTTAGAAATGATAAGTATTAAGTTGGTTTTTGCATGTAAATCTCTTATCTAAATTTGTTGATATTTATGATACATCAAGAATTACTAATAAGTTTAGTAAATGTAATTGATACTAAGCATCAAAAAATAAAAATTAGTTAAGTATTGAAATTCTATAACAATCAATTCAACCTCCCTTTCTTGATTGCTCACTAAGACCAATAGTAGCCCAGCAACAAGAGCATGGAAACAAAGGTTGAAAGTCAATCATCTATAACCTAATAAATCTAGTTTAAGTCCATCTAAGCAAAGAGTGATTCTAGAGTTGAAAAGTTGAAAGGCTTTCATTGTGAATTGATGGCCCTTTCAATGTACTTGGATTAATGTTAATGCATGTGAGCTTGAGGTTCTCGAGGGGTATAAAGTGTCACCAACCTTAAACATTGTCAACGTCATAACTTATGTTCTAGAAGTAGGAGTTCAATAACATTTGAGGGCAAATTTCCAATACCCCTTAGGAGCTAATGGAGGTTTAACCTCTAGGTCAATCCCCTGAGGTAAACATTGAAGCCTATAAAGTTTACCTTGACAAATTTTGTACCTTTAGCTGACTAAGGAAGAGTTTAAGGTACTAGGATGACCTTTGGTTAAACTCTTTTTTTGATGAATTCTGTCTATGCTTTGATCTAAACTATTGATGTCCATATTATTGACCTTTAAGTTGCCTATCCACCAATTGACCTCTAAAGCACCAACTTATCAATTGATTCTCAACTTGATAGGCCCTTGGCTACTAATGTTTAACCTATCTACTACTAACTACTTTATGCTCGATCTCCAAAGGTCTGACTAAGCCTAACTTAAGCTGCAGGAGTAGACCCCATCATGACTTAAGTAGATGGTCAATTTGGCTAACCTCCAACTTCCATCAAACTCATCGTTGCCTAGACAAACTTAATCCTTTTTCCTCCATACCACATTTATGCTAGAGTATGGCACCATAATCTCTTGCTATGTATTGTACTTCTTTGACATTGTGTTGTAATTCCCCTTTACATGTTTCTCCTTTTGATCAGAGGTAAGTGCACTTGTCAGTTTTATAGTGTAGTAGATATGAGTCTAGATGTTGATCCCTTAAAAGATTGCAAGTACTAATACTTACTCTAACCCTATTATTTGATGGGTAAATTTAATAGATTAAAACTAAAATTACTAGTTAAATTGAATTCCTATAACTATGAAAACCAAAGTAAAATTAAGACTAAAATTGAGAGAGTGAACAATTAAATAAAATTAACTTCAAGATTACAAAACAAATACCTAGACATTGCTTCACTTGAAGATTAACATGTAACATGTAACACATAAAACTATCTAATTCCTTTATGAATTTTATTAACTGGGAGAATTCTCTGAATGAGTTAATCAGAATCGTTATGCTTACTAACTCCTAATCTTGATTACTTCTTCAGTAATTAAACTAAGATTGCATTAGAGAACATGAATTCTCATAAACACTTTCATAAAAATATCTAGAAGAAATCTAGAACTTATTAATAAGATTATAGAAATTTCCTTCAATTATGTTAGATCTAATTACACACTTGGTTCTATAACACTCATTCATAGTATCAAATAATTAGAATTGAAATTCTAGAAATAACAATCTAATCAATTAAGTACAAATGATTAAATTAATAAAAACAAAGGAATTCATTGGAATTAATAAAATAAGAACTTTACATGTTAGCTCTAGGATTCACAAATCTAGATATTATAAATTTAAGCTATAATCATGATAAAAGGGCAATCTTCCATAAAATTCATGAAAAACATAAAGATAAAACTTATTAACACAATATTTCTCCCAATCTTGAAGTTATATGAATGCTCCCTTAAGTATATTGTAAAACCCCAAAAATCTCCCGAAATGGCTACTTCCCAAAAGATCTTCCTTTTTGAACCTAGCTTTTCTATTTATATAAATTGTTAAAAGACACTAATAAGGAATTCTTCAAAAAATAACATGTCCATGCCTCGGGCATGATTCTCATTGCAAATAAACTTCCTAAAATCCATGGCAAGCAAGGATCTTGGGTAAGGATTATGCGCATGATCTTGATCATGATCTTCACTAATCATCAACTCTTGTCCAAAAGTCCTATGTGATCTTCCAAGATACATAATTTCTTCAATTCATCTCCAAAATGAGTAAAACTTGAATGAATTTCTCTCTTTTCCATGCCAACAACTCTTTAAGATCCTAAAATCAACATTTTACTCAATTAAGTATCAAATCCATTAAAAATACATCATAAACCATAAGAAATTATCATGAAAATCCATCAAGAAACATGTATAAATTCACACTCATCACCTTTTTACCCTTTTGAGCATGTTTTGAGGTAGGATATTTGTAATTAACATTTATTGTAATTTTCCCTTTCCTTGTTGCCTTAAGGAGGTTTATTGTGTTAAGTTCCCTAAGTTGGTTTTGATTATAACAAAACTCATATTTAGTTAATATTAATATGTTTACTAAGTGTATAGGAAAACTTTTCAAAGAACAATCAAGTGTTTGACAATGAAAGCTTAAAATTAGAGGATAGGTTAGTAGATGGATTAGAAGACGAATAAGAGGATCTGGGTAGAACGAGATTTTTATAGACTTTTATGAAACAAGTTGTAAGTTGAATTTTTAGCAAGTTGAAGACTTAGCTCCATTTATTGGGTGTATTTGGGTAATACATCTAATGTGTTCCATTAAGTTGGATAAAAAATCCATAGGGAATAAATTAAGGATTTATTATATCAAATTTATTTAAATAATTTTGTGTAGATTTTTTAAGTTTCTCTAAAGGATCAAAAATTCAAAGAAGAAGCTTGGTAAGATATCTTGATGAGATAGACATGATAAGTATCATGTTATTAGGGGAAAAAGAAGATATTTTGTAAAGATATAGTTGGATTTTATATCTTTGGAAAGAAATTATATGAAGATATGATATATTCTTGTAAAGAAAAATTTACACCATTAAGATGCAGCTCATTTCTCTTAATTTGAATGAAATTTTGACCAAATATGTTGGAGTATTATAAGAAAATCATATCAGTAGATTATCTAAGCAATTATAGGCTAAGAATAAGGAGGAAAATCAAGTCTACATTCACCTTGATTAAGAAAATATAAAATGAGTCAAGTTCCTTTCTTGCTTTAGCTGTAACGGTCATAATTTTACCTAAAGTGGAAGTCATACAAACTGAAATAAGTCAAAATATTTTACAGTTGGTCAATTGTTCCAAAATTCGAAAGTCATGCCTATATTAGATCAAGAATGAAGTACAACATCAAGGCAACATTCATTATCTTTTTTAAGAAATGCAAGAATTTTTTTGTAGAAGGAAAAATATTTATTTTTGGGAAAAGGTTCAGTAAGTAAGCAACAAGATACAATGGCTAGAAGTTTGGAATGTTCATCAATTTGATATTCAAATTTATGACAACCAATATGAGGTGGATTAAGCACAAAGGTGATATACTTTCCATATTCATATAAGCTAAAGATTGTTAAGAAATATCCATAATTTTCTACATATAGCCATTAGAAGGAATAGGTATATAAAGGCATGAGATCAAAAGGAGCAATATAGGGAAGAAAAAAGAAAAGAAGAAAAAATATACAAGTGATGCAATGATTATTTTTGAAAACTTTCGTAAGTTCGATGGGATTAGAAGATCGATCAAAGGATATACTAGGACATATGAATTCCATATTTGTATTTTTATTTTGTGCTTATTATTTGAGGATCCAATTGTACCATTTCCTCATTTTTTTGTTTAATATTTTGAGAGCTAAGATTTGTTGTTAGTGAGAAGATTACATTTGTATCTCTATGGATCTGAGTTTAGCCAAGGTTAGGCTAGGGAGTTAGAGTAGAGGAATTGGTTGTAATCTCTCAAGTATTGGATATTGTTAAAAGTGGATAGTCGAACAACTTTAGTGAGGAATATCGAGTCCTTGGCAGTAAAGCTAGAAGAGTGTAGTAGGCATAAGGTCAAAGCACAATAATTTTATTTGCCTGATCTTCTCTTCCCACTCTCTCTTAAATTCGTGAATATTTTTATATTCTTGTTATTAACTATTTGACCAAGTTTGTTCACATTAATGAACACCTTACATACATAATGTCTTTTATGTACTAGGCTTCACCTAATATTTTGCTTTCACTTAGTAAACCTCTTTCAAAGTAGAAACTTCATACACATTTTGACTATTTGATGGGAATCAACTTCTAGATCTACTTACATGCTCTTGAGCAAATGGAATGGCTAGTCCTTTGAATCCTCAACTTTTGCCCAATTCCAAATGAGGCCAACTTGTTATGCCAAGGTGATTTGCTCCTATTGCTAAGCTAATCCATTACTACTCTTCTGTTATCTCATGAACTTGCTTAAGCCATGCTGATTTAGGGTTGCTACACTAATTCATTGATTTATCTTGTTACCCACACTTTTCAGCAATCTACTCCGCAAAGTAATGCCGATCAGCACTTGACTCTAAAAGCTACTAATCTTATTTGCTTGCCTCAAGGTTTGTTGTGCACTTAATTTGCCAACCATCTACCATACACTACGTATCCTATTGCACGAACCTTAAATCTTAATAGCCCTACATTTTCTTTTTAGAAGGAATATAGAGTTGTCCTTCTTGCATTTGTATTAACCATTGTACATAGATTTTGCCCTTCTTTATAAATTTTATTCTTTTGTGTAACCTTAGTACTTGTGGTATAAATACCTTATGATAGGTTCTTATAAAGAATTTTGACTTTTATCTATTAATGAAAATTTTCTAAGATTTTCCTTTTCTCCTTCATTGAGAATATACTTACAAACCTTCCTTAGCTCATATCAATCTTTAAGCAAGATTGTATAGCGAGCGAACCGAATTACTAGGACTAGTATGTCACATCCAACAAGGGTTCACTTTGTGTATATGTAGTGTGTCATTTGCATGAGAAGCTCATGTGTTTGCTTACTTTTTACCCATAAAATCTACCTAAACCTATTTACTTTCTTCAGTAGTCTTCCTATAAAGGACCCATACATGCTATTGTAAGACAACTTTCGAGGCACACATTATTTCCTATCATCTTAGTATCAGAACTTAAGGTTTTAAGAAAGGTCACGAGTTCTTGAGAAGTCCCATTTCTATTGGTTCCTCAATTATGTACATGCATTAACTTTTGAATGTGTTATGTGTATTAAGTGTAGTATGTGGTTGTTGTGTTGATATTATGGTTTGCAGTTGTTGGTGTAGTTTGTTCTTACTCAGTTTTCATCTCTTGAAACACAATAAGTCAACCCTAAGTTGTTTACATTACTGCTACTGTAGTGGTCAAAGAAGATAGTAGTTATCAATTGTATTGTTGGAGTAGTAAGAGTTAAACAAGTGGTTGTCATCGAGCTATAGTAATTGTTGTAGGAAGTACAGTGAAAATTTGGAGTTCTAGTTGAAAATTTTATTTAATAGCAACATATGATGGAACCTTAATACAAATGCTGTAATTCGAGATAATGAGAGTGACCTTTAGAAAGAGGCCACTGTATAGAACAAACTCTTAGATGCTTTAATGAGTGAATATATTGTCTTAGAAAATATGATGGTGACGATGTAAGTAGTGGCTACCCATATTGAAGGAAATCACTATACTAGAGGTTGAGTGGATGGGATACTCCTAGAGGAATATCCAGTTGAGTATTGAGTTAATCAAACAAATACTAAAGTTCATAGAGACGAGTGAATTATCTAGCACGTCATGTGCGAGTTGGAGTGATTGAACTAAGAGTTAATCAAAGAGCAAAAATAAATGACAATGAAGATAGTGAACGAGTAAAATTTGATGAAACTAATGAACAACTAGGTCAAGTACCTTAACAATAAAGATATGCAAGCTAACTTGTCAGGGTTAACTTTCCTATTCGAAAACATAGAGGAGGAATAGATTGACTTGCTTGTTGAAGGATTGTTCTTGAAGATGCTAATGAAGTTGAAGATGAGTTAGGTGATGAGTATTATATTATGAGGAGTATACTGTTTGAGGTCCTAAAACATTGAAAGTGTGAAGTTTCAGTTTCCAATCTACTCAGGGAGTCAAAGCGTCAATGACTACATAGATTGGGAAAATCAAGTTGATAAGTTATTTAAATGTTATCACTACTCAGAACAAGATAAAGTTTGACTTATTGCCTTAGAGTTCACTAGGTTTGCACAAATTTTGATGGGAATCAAGCTACGGGGGCCTCGACCCACAACCAAGCTTGAGGACTAAAGGGACTAGCACGACGAATACTTTTGTTCTAACTAACCATTACCAAGGTTAAGTACCTCCTTGTCAAGTTACCTCTAATGCCATGCCGTATGACCATCCATTATTGTATGGTATGTCGAGTTGATGATTACTCTCTATTACTAAGTCGAATGATTACTCGGCATCTTCCTTACCAAGAAGCCAAAGAGAGAGACCGAACTGACTAAGCCAACCCTGCTCGGACAACTGTTCGTACTTTTTTTTTCGCATCTCCTAACAAACCCACCAATGCTGCCTTGCTACGTATATAGTATCACATGTAGAACCCGTAACACTAATGATTATTTTCCTTATATATTCATTTTTGCCCTTTGTAACATGTACATTGCCCCTTTAGGAAATGTCCTTTTTGTCTTTTCCCCTTTAGGCAAATTACCTTAGTTTTCAAGTATCAATACCCTTATACTTGTAGTTGTAAAAACATTAGATTACCTTCAATACAATTGAGTACTTTTCTTCCTTGCGTATACTGTTGTTTACTCTCAACATTACTCTCATCCTTTCCCTTAAGCAAGGTTAGGTGGTGAGTAATCTCATTGGACCAATTCATGTGTCCTATCGAATTATACCATGAGTCCTTGGAAGTTCCTTTGGTGCATCATATTCTCTATAGCTGTTCGTGGGTTTTTGCTTATTGTCTCATTCGTCATTTTTTACCCCTTTTCTTACCTTTCCCTATTAACCCTTTTCGAGCTTTTTGCAAGCTTGGACCCATCCAACAACCGGCCTTGTTTGTTCTTGGTTATGGTTCGCATCATCTTGGTATTAGAGTGGAGGATTTGTGTGAACTATAGTTTTTTCTTCTTAAATTCTATTATACTCTGTTTTGTGTATATGAAATAGAGCAAGTTACTGTATTAATTTAACTGCTGTATTATTAGTTGTTCACTTTCTGAATTGTTGGTTTGAATTTGAATCTATGAGGTAAAATGACATATCTAAGTATGAATGTTAATGCTAGTGATGATAGTGGAGTTATCCACCATGGACGACAATCTCAACTTTAAGAGGTACCGATGAGAGACTTGATGAGGTAGCTAACCTCTTGGTCGATCTGACTTAACTGTTCATGCCTTGTCTTGCCAACCTACTAAGGTCACACAAAACACTCTATAAGCTACTCAACCTATTAGAAGTTAAAACCTAGCTCGACCAATTCGACGTGGAGGTGTTGGCGGATAAGTAAGGCGAAAGATAGACTTAAGAGAGCTAGATGGGGAGGAAGAAGAGTATTTTAAAGAGGAGTGTATATGCGTCCCTAGAGCATATGACCATGTGAAGCTACGGATTTTGAGTTTCAATAGATTTGGGAATGCTGATGAATATCTAGATTGGGAAGAGAAGGTGGAGTATGTATTTGATTATTATCAATATGAGGATTACAAGAAATTAAGGATTGTGGCCGTTGAATTTTCTAGATATGTCGCCATGTGGTGGAAGAATTTTCAGGCCATAAGAAGAAGAGAGGGGTACCGAGAGATTAACACCTGACCCAAGATGAAGAAAGTGCTCGAAAACTGATTCGTGCTAGAAACTTACCTCCAAGATGCTTTCACTTAGCTTCAAGAGCTAAGATAAGGAGGTCGAACTATAGATGAGTATGTTGAAGAATTCCAAATGCTTATCACAAGATGCGAAGTAGAGGAACCACTTACTTGAACAATCTCAAGGTTTGTCACTAGGTTGAGAGGAGACATCCGAGACATTGTAGAGCTCTAACGATTTGACACAATAGATGAAGTTGTTAGGATTGCCTAATGAGTAAAGAGGTAGAGAAGGAGTCGAGTAATGACCAGAATGCCGACTAGCCGACCTGGACAGGCAAGTCACCGAACTTTGCCAAGTACCGAGTTGAGCAGAAGGGTTGATGTCCGAGCCAAGCAGAAAAGCTGACTAGAAGATGTAGCACTGACCTAAATGTATGAGAAGGGGCAAGGATCTAGTAGGAAGACTAGCCAGATCAAGTACTTCAAGTGTTAAGGGTTCGAACATATGGCTACTCAGTGCTTGAATTGAAGGATGATGGTCATTAAAGGAGACATCCCAAAATTAGATGTAGAGAGTATAGATGAGGAACCCAAGGAGGAGGTTCCTACCGAGAATGAGAATACCGAAAAAGAGTTGATTGAGGAAGACATAGATGCTGAGGACTTGGACTAGCTACTTATGTTTGTTCGATGCACTATGAGTATAGAACCCTCATGAGAGGAAGAGTAAAGAGAGAACTTATTTCATATCACCTAGAAGGTAAATGATTAGATGTACACCCTCATCATGGATAGTGGGAGCTGCACTAATATGGCATCAACCGATCTCATTTCAAAATTGAGGTTGTTGATTGTTGCACACTTGAAGCCGTACAAGTTGCATTGGTTGAGTAAGAAGAGAGCTTTACACGTCACTTGGCAAATACTATTGTTGATCACTATCGGTAATTACTCTGACTAGATTCTTTGTGACATACTGCCTATGTATGCATCCTATGTGTTATTAAGAAGATCATGGCTATTTGATAGGAGAGTCATCCATGATGGTTACAGGAATAACTACATGCTTAAGAAAGATGATTAGAAGATCACGCTAAATCCAATGGCACCAAAAGAAGTTTATAAGTTACAGATAAAACTTGCTTACGGATCGAAGGAGGCTTTGGTGATGAGTAGAGCCGAGCTTCGAGAGGCCATTAATGCCATTGAGCCAACCCTCTTGTTGGTCAAGCAACTATTGGAAATGAAGAAGTGGAATGATTTATCCCAAGAGATAAAGGAACTGCTGGATGAATATATTGACTTGTTCCAAGAACAGTTGCCAAAAGGGTTGCCCTTGACCCGAAGCATAGAGCACTGCATTGACTTAATACCTGGTGCTGTACTATCAAACAAGCCATCTTATCACATGAATCCCAAGGAGGCTTCTAAGCTTCAACGTCAAGTCAATGAGTTGTTGGAAAGAGGATACATGAGAGAGAGTCTCAGCCTTATGCTATGCCTGCTCTTCTAGTGTCGAAGAAGGATAGAACTGAGTAGATGTGTATTGACAGCTGAGCCATGAACAAAATCATGATCAAATACAAGTATTTGATCTCGAGGTTAGAAGGCATGTTGGATGAACGAAGTGGAGCCAAAATTTTTAGCAAGAATGATCTTAAGTCTAGTTACCATCAAATCTGCATGAGGCTAGGAGACATGTGGAAGACTACGTTTAAGACTCGACATGGACTTTACGATTGGATGGTCATACCTTTCAGCTTGTTGAATGCCCCGAACACCTTCATGAGACTTATAAACCATGTGCTGAGACATCCCATCAGAAAGTGTGTCATAATATACTTCGACAACATCTTGATCTACAATGTCGACATGCCGAGCCATTGTGAATGCATCAGAACTATCCTTGATATCCTTCATGATGAGAGCTATTCGGTAATTTGAAGAAATGTTGCTTCTACTAAGATGAAGTGGTATTCTTAGGCTATGTAGTTAGTAGAGGAGGCTTGCGAGTCAATGATGAGAAGATCTAAGCAATTGTTGAGTGGCCGACCCCTACTACTTATGCCGACGTGTGAAGTTTCCATAGATTAGTGTCGTTTTACCTAAGGTTCATCAAGAACTTCAGTACCCTTATTGTGCCACTTACTAAATTAATGAAGAAAAACACTGACTTCCGATGGGGTAAAAGGCAGGAGAGGAGTTTTGCTGAGATTAAGAAGAGGTTGACCTCCACCACGGTTTTAGTGCTACCTGACTTTGACAAAATTTTTAAGTTAGAGTGCTATGTGTTAAGCATTAGAATAGGCATTGTCTTGATGTAGGTAGGCCAATCAATTATCTTCCACAGTGAGAAGCTCTAAGGACCCCAGTTAAATTACTCTATGTATGACAAAGAGCTCTTCGCACTAATCCACGCACAACAAGTATGGCAACACTACCTACTACTGAGAGAATTTGTCATATATACTGACCATGAGTCATTACGGTACCTATGAAGTCAGACCAAGCTATCTAAGTGATAAGTGAAATGGGTTGAATTCCTTGAAGGATTTAATTTTGTGATCAAATATAAGCAAGGAAAGAGCAATGTAGTTGCAGATGCTCTTTCGAGAAGGGATACGCTCTTGTCAAAACTATAGACCAAACTATTTGGTTATACAAGTATCAAAGAATAGTACTCCGAGGATCTACACTTTAGACCAATAATTTCGAGATGCATGGATGGGAGAATAGTAGACGAGTATTATGTATAGGATGGCTATCTATTCTAAGGCAGAAAACTATGTGTGCCGACTTGTTCCCTACGGGAATTATTAATTAGGGAAGTCCACAACGGAGGACTCTCCGGATACTTTGGAGAGAGAAGGACCTGTAAACTAGTGAATGGCCAATTCTTTTGGCCAAGAATGAGAAGAGGTGTACACCGAGTGGTCAAAAGATATGTTGTGTGCAAAAAGGCCAAGTGTTGAGTTGAACAAGGGAAAGCGATGCCCCTACTTGTTTCGACGAGCTAGTGGATTGAACTAAGCATAGACTTTGTTCTCGGATTACCAAGAACTACCTAAGAAAAAGATTCTATAATGGTTGTTGTGGATCAGTTCAGTAAGATGGCACACTTCGTGCCTTGCACTAAAACTAACGACATTTTGACTATTGCTTCACTTTTCTTACAAGAGATTATGTGGATACATGGCGTGCTAAGAAGTGTAGTCTTTGATAGAAACCCGAAGTTCTTAAGCTATTTTTGGAGAACCCTATGGCATTAGCTAGGAACTAAATTACTCTTTAGTACCTCCTATCACCCCCAACCTGATAGTTAAATAGAGGTAGTTAATTGTACTTTAGGTTCACTACTCCGAGCTACAATCGGTAAGAACATAGTTGATTGGGACGTCTACCTACTAGTGTTCAAGTTTACTTATAACCGAACCGTACATAACACTACTAAGCAAACCCCCTTCGAAGTGGTCTATGGATTCAATTTCAAGTTGCCCCTCGACCACACCCCTATACTCGTACCTACAGAAGAGGACCTCGATGCCTTAGCCAGAGTATAGTCCCTTCAGCACATCTATGACAAAGTCACTTGGCACATCAACTAGCTTGCCATAAAAATGCGTAAAAAGACCAAGGGTTAGTCGGCTAAACAATTTCTGCTGGGAGACTTGGTATCGCTACACCTCAGCAAGGAATGATTCCCAAACTAAAGGAAGAGCAAATTATTTGTAAGAGCAGAAAGAACTTTTAGAATCCTCTAGAAAATCAATGATAATGCCTACAGATTGGAATTGCTTAAGGACTATGGGGTTTTTGACACCTTTAACATTACCGACCTTAGTCTATATCACCTTGACAAAGAATTGAGCGAACACCATTTGGATTTGGTCCTAAATCTAAAACAATCTAAAGGGAATGATGGGAATCAAGCTACGAGGCCCTTAACCCGCAGCTGAGCTTGAGGACTAAAGGGACTAGCATGATGAATCCTTATGTTCCAACCAACCCCTACAAAGGCCGAGTACCTCCTTGCCAAGTTACCTCTAATGCTATGCTGTATGACCATCCATTATTGTGTGGTATGCCAAGTTGACAATTACTCTTTATTGCCAAGTTGACCAATTACTCAGCATCTTCCTTACCGAAAAGCTGAAGAGAGAGACCGGACTGATTAAGCTATCCCTGCTCGGACAAACCCATCTGTCCGTACTTTTTGTCCACATCTCTTAACAACCTTGCCAATGCCGCCTCGCCACATATACAGTATCATATATAGAATTTGTAGCACTAATGATTATTTTTCTTGTATATTCATTTTTGCTCTTTGTAACATGTACATTGCCCCTTTAGGAAATGTCCTTTTTATCTTTTCCCCTTTGGGTAAGTTATCCTAGTTTGTAGGTATAAATACCTTTATACTTATAATTATAAGAACATTAGATTACCTTCAATACAATTGAGTACTTTTCTTCCTTATATAAATACTGTTGTTTACTCTCGGCATCACTCTCATCCTTTGGCTTAAGTAAGGTTAGGTAGCAACTAACCTTATTAGACTAATTTGTGCTTCATATCAAATTGTGTTGTGAGTCCTTGGAAGTTCCTTTAGTGTGATATATCCTCTAGAACTATTCGTAGGTTTTTGCTTACTATCTCATTCATCATTTTTCACCCCCTTTTGTACCTTTCCCCATTAACCCTTTTTGAGCTTTTTACAAGCTTGGACCTATCCAGTGATTGGCCTTATCTGTTCTTAGTCATGGTTCACATCACATGCGGTATGGAAAAAAATGTAGATGATGAGGTAGATCGAAGCCAACATAGTATACGTACATGGGATGAAATGAGAGGGTCATGTGGAGTAGATTCATTTCGAATTTTATTACCAAGACACCTTCACCAAGCTGCAAGAATTAAAGTAAGGAATGTGATTTATTGATGGGTATGTCTAGGAGTTCCAAATGCTTATGATTAGGTGCAAAGTGGAAGAACCTAAGGCCTAACTACTTTGATGTTTGTTACTAGCTTAAAATATTAGATTAGGAACATTGCTGAGATTCATTCTTTAAGACCTTCCAAGAAGCCATCAAGATTGCCCAACAAGTTATATGGCAAAGAAGGAGCCAAACTTTCTATGCTCCACATTCCCGACCTGTCTAACCTTCTTGATTTACCCAAGGAAATGGTAGAAGGTCCAGTAGTCCAATGCCTAACAAGAAAGAGGGATAGACATCTTGTGTAGAAAAGGTTACGTAAGAGCTAGGAAGGAAGGAAAAGAAATTTGAAAAGAGGCAAACCTTAAGAAGAAAGACTAGTAAGCTAAAGTACTTCAAGTGCAAAAGTTTCGGACATATGGTGCCTAATGTTGGAACTAATGAACTATGGTCATTAAAGGAGAAGTTCTAACCTTTGAAGTATAAAATACTGATGAAGAAGTTAGTGAAGCTATGGAAGGATTGGAGTAGGAAGTGAAAATAGAGACTACGGGAGATTACATTTATCTAGAGGAAGGAGACATGATGACATTGGTTGTCTTCGAGCTTTAAGCATGGAACATTATCAATAAGAAGAACAACAAGAAAATCTATTTCATACCTCTTGTATAGTAAAGGATCAATAATGTGCTTTGATTGTTGACAGTGTTAGTTGTACGAATGTAGTGTTAATGACATTCATTGAGCAATTGATGATGTGCTTAGGAGCTTAGTTATTACTAGGACTTACTGTAGTAGATTTGAACCAATGGGTCTTTCGAAGTATCAAAGAAACTAAAGTGAGTAGCTCTAAGAATTGACGAGAGTAGCTGACGTGAAGCTACTTGGAGGATATAATACTCCAATGAATACAACACAACTTGACACTTCACTTAATATGATGGACAAGTTGATGTCGAGGTCCACCCACCACCAATCTTGAGCTACTCGGCAAGATTAGATAAGAGTATATGAAAATAGACTTAGAGAGGGTTGTCTCACAAGAACAATATATTCAATGTATATTTGTAATGTAAGATGATCTTGGCTTATAAGGAGAAGGGACTATTTGTAATAAGTCCCTAAGGCAACGTTACAAATAAAGAAATTACAAAAAGGTGCACATGAAAAGGGGATTCATAGTACATACAAAAAAAGGTAAAAAGCATAAATGACAAAAAGGGAAAAATAATACAGTGTTAGATGAAATGGATAGGTGGTAGCACAACATTGGTTTCATACATAGATTCTCTAATCATAGCAAGCGAGAGAAATCAAGATGTTGTAGTAACAAAGAGGCTGAAACTAGAAATGATGTTATGAAAATTGGAAGAATGCCAAAAGAGGAGTACTCCACTAAGGTGAGATAGGCTTACATTACTCAGTAGGAACTCTCAATGGCAAAAAAGTCAGATCACTCAATACAGAGTCCTTGGCTAGAGAATTGTCAGCATCGGCACTAGAGAGTGAACAGAGCTAGGTGTAACCTTATGGAGTTATCAAGGAGTTTAGCCATCTTTCTTTTGCATAGAGTTTCTCATTATTGGTAGGTTGACGAGAGAGAATTCTTTAGGTGAGGGATTGAAGCCCTCCAAGCCATGTACGAGTAAGAAGACTAGTGGTCGGTAGTTTATCAATTGAAGTTGTTGACCTCTCTACATCTTAAGCCATATAAACTCTATTTGTTGAACGAGAAGGGATATTTGCAAGTGTCACACCAAGTGTTATTGCCAATTTTTATTAGGAGTTATAAGACAAAATTTTGTGTGATGTGTTGCCAATGTACGCTTCATGTATCCTACTTAGCCAACCTTGGTTATTTTGTAAATGAGTTATTTGTGATGCTTACAAGAATACGTATACATTTGAGAAGGATAGATGATCTATTACCTTGATTCCCATGACTTTAGGTTAGGTTAACAGCATGTAGGCTAAGTTGAATAGGAGAAGTAAGGCCTTTACAATGAGTTGATCTAAGCTTCGAGGTTTTGTGAAGAATAATGAGTTGATCATTGCTAATCTAACAACTATTGAATTTGAAGAAGAAAGCTAAACTACTTGAGGTTGTAGAAGAGCTATTGAAAGAGTTTGCTAATCTATTCACTTAAGAACTACCAAGAGTCTTGCTACCCTTATAAGTAATAGAGCATGGCATTGAGTTACAATAAGTTGCCGCTCTACCAAATCAGCCAATGTATTGAATGCACTCTAAACAAGTCACTAAGTTACAAAGACAAGTAAATGAGTTGACTAAAAGAGGATATGTATGTGAAAGTATGAGTCTTATACTGTACCAGTGTTAGAAAGATGGAAGTTGGAGAATGTGTGTAGATAGCTGAGTTATCAATAAAATCACAATTAAATATCAACATTCAATATTAAGGTTAGATGATATATTGGATGAACAACATGGAGTCAGCCAAAGTAGTTTTAAAGATTAATAAAAAAATTTGGATATCATTAAATTTGTATGAAGGAAGGCAATGAGTGGAAGACAGCTTTCAAACCTCGGCATGGATTGTATGAATCGCTCGTGATGCCATTTAGTTTATCTAACATGCTAAGCACATTAATGAGGTTGATGAACCATATGTTGGGGAATAAGGTCAATTCATAATAAAATACTATTCTTATTCACAATCTCTATTGATACAGGTTTTAGCATTCAATATACAATCACTTAGAAACTTGTCTTTCTATAATTTCTATTATTCTATCTCATGTGCAATTGTGTTAAAACCAAGCTTCCATATTCTTAACATGAATTTTCCTATAACAATTCATAAATTTTATGGCATATATGATATGAATCAAGCAAAAATAATTTTTCCTATGACAAATCATGATTTTTATGAATTCATTCAAATTGCATGCAAACTCATTCAAAAACCATTATTTTTTAAACACCTAACAAGAGTTTCATGAGTCACATGCCAACAACAATATCATGTCATCACTCAATCAATTAAGCCATCAACAAGTGTCTCATCACTTTCCGTTCTTCTTCTTCAACAAATGATCACAACCCTCATGTCCTTCCTATTTGTTAATCTCTAGCAAGCAAGTGTTTTTTAAGTGATTTCAAGTAAATAATGAATAACTAACATGTTTCATCACATTATCTTTCTTAGATCACTCGTAGCAACTTAAGTTTCTATACATGCAAGCTTTATTTTTCATCATTAAACCCTAAAAAAAATCTTATTTTTATTCAACACAACAACATATCTAAGAAAATAACTAGATAAAGATGAAGTACATACCTTAGATTTATTGTGCAAAAGGTTGGATCCTTGAAGATTTGTAAAGTTTGAGTGATTGTGTAGTGAGAGGATCAAAAGAAAAGTAGAGTTTTAGAGAGCGAATGAAAGTATAGAATGAAACAAAAAGGAATTACCTATGATTTTCAAATTTGTACATGACCACAATCAAGGATCACAAGTGTAGCCTAGACCATAGAGCAATTGTCGTTAAATTTATTTCAACTTCTCTCAAAATTAATTACTAGAGATCATAGTACAAGTCTACAAGCATAGACTTTAGCCATGTTCTTTCTCTGATTCCTGACTTCAATTTCCTTGATTTCGTTTAACTCGTTTCCTTAAATTGTTCTAAAAAATTTCAAAGATAAGATGAATTGAAGCATAGAATTAAAACAATAGCAATTTAGTTAGATGACAAAGTTCATCAATTTCTTATTGTAAGAATACTGTTTATGAAAAATAATAAATTGTTCAATATAGGAGAAACTACTAACTAAATGTCACATGGACTTGATACTTGAATTAACCTATGACAAGACAGCGAAATAACAAAAACTGACAATTGAAATTAAAGGAAATAAAACCTAAGTTGCCTACCAATGAGTGTTGTTATTTAACATTGTTGACTTGACGATTAACTTCTTCATTTAGTTTGGTTTCAAATCGAATGGTTTAGGATTTGGCTCAGTATTTCCAGACAAACTTCCTTATGGTCTATTAATGATAGTTCAAGCCAATTAACCAAGCTAGCTTTCTAAATTCTTGAGGGAATGTTTCTGAGTGCTACTTTAGTGGCTTGAAAAAGGGGCATTTGAGTTTTGTATAAATCTATTAAATAACTCTTCAACATTTGGGGCCTTATTTCAAGGTTGTATATTTTTGTTCTACTATTGATGTTGGCCTCTCTAGGAGAAATTTGAGTGATTTCTCCAACTTAGATTACATGTGTTATTGAAAGGATTATTCTAAGCATGGTTAGAATTAAAATTAACATATTCAATTTCAGCCTAAGGTTCATCCTATACTAAATTCACTGGTTTCATCAATCCTTCAATTTTTTTACTCAACTTCTTAATGTAAGATGTTTGTGCTATTACATAGTTGACTTTATACTTCCTAGTTACCTTTACTTTAGATCTCACATTATCCTACATTAACTTGTTCATTGTTATGCTATCGATAAGCTTTTCAGCCTTGTCTAGTGTCTCAGCATTAAGAGTATCTTTAGTCATGGCATCAATCATTTGATGCGTAAGATAATTGAGCCCGTTATAGAATGTCTGGATTTGCATCTATAGGGGCAATTCGTGATGCAGGCATTGCCTTAACAATTCCTCGAATCTCTCTTAAGTATCATAGAGGATCTCACCATCAATTTGAGCATAAGAGGAAATATTATTTCTAAATTTTGCCATCTAAGTAGGTTGGAAATAATTTTCTAGAAACTTTCCAACTAAATCATCCCAAGTAGTGATAGAACCTCTAAGAAATGAGTTAAGCCACTGTTTGGACTTATCTCGTAAAGAGAATGGAAACAACTTGAGTCTTACAGCATCATCTATGACATCGTTGATCTTGAAATTGTCACAAATCTCTAAGAAGCATGAAATATGATTATTGAGATCCTCATTAACCAATCTGTCAAACTGACAAATTGTTGCGCCATCTAGATTACATTCGGTTAGATCTGGAAATTCGTTGCCTATACTGCTGGTCTTGTAATACTAGATTCAACTCCAGTTATTGTGGACTTAGCAAACTCCATCAAAGTCTTATTGGCTTCATCGTTATTTAATGCCATGGTTTCAATCTCTTGCTCATTTTCTAAATCTTCTAACTCTTCTTCCAGTTGGAGTGGTAAACCTTGATTGATTATATCCACTGCTTCATGAACTCTTCTACATAAATATCATAAAGTCCTTTGAATTTCTAGATTGAATTCTATAAGATTTTTGCTACATCTTCTAGTCATAATCTGGAAAAAAATTCAAAACTTAGAAACAATTTAAGGAAGAAAAATACCACAATAACTAAAGTAAAGAATTATTAAGATATGTTAAAATAATTGGAAATCTAGGGTTTGTGCTAAATTCCTAATTAGTTTAGTTTATTGGTTGTCCAACAACGATACCAAACACTTGATTATGGTATGCAAGTGTACCTACTCAAGTTATAGTATAGATTCAGATTTGAGTATAAGTGTCGTTCCTACTAGAAGCCATAAATAGGAGCATATTCTAATTAATTAGCAATATTATCCCTAAAGTATTCCAATTACCTAACTTTTACAATGAAAGATATAATTGACTAATTATAGATGATGAAGATTGTAGTAATAATTAAAATAATAAAAATATAGACATGAATGAAAAATAAACAAGAAGAGTAATTAAACTAAAGGTGAAAACATGTTCCTTAGTAAATCTTTATTTACTACCTAATTCTAAGTGACTTATTTAATATTAATTGCAATATTATACCGTAAGGATTCATATTATGAACTAACCGGATTCGCATACGTAGATAATTCCTAATCTTAAGACCACTTTACCCAAATCGCTTATGGAATAGAATATTGTAGAATCACATGAAACCCTTAAATCCTACTATTAGGTTGCCTTAATCTAGAAAATCCAAACTACTAAACATTTTAGTCAGCCAGTTTTGTCTAATTGTATTAGTTAGTCTTATTATATGCTCTCGTAAACTTTATAATAAACTCTAACAATAATTCAATCACTGGTACATCGAATTAAAGAACAAAATAAAACAATACAATTATATTACAATATGTAAATATCATAAAAGGAATTTCACCATTAATAGAAATAATAAAAGTGACAATGAAACACAAGATTTAATAATGATTTACTAAGAAATTCTAGAATAGAGACATAACAATAAAAGAAAAGCAGAAAAATAAAAGAACCCTTGTAATTTTTACCTTACTGACTTTGATCGATGGGGCTCTCTCTATGAACCTAGGCCTAAACACTTGTTTATAAGAATAGATTGATATTTAGAAAGAAATCTTAGCAAAATTAGAAGATTTGTAAATCATGGCATGTGCACACACAATGTATACGGCCATGGAGATGGGTCGTGGTCTTGCACTTAGTCTATCTTCAAGTAATTGTTAATGGGAAAGCACCTTACTCCTCTAAGGGACCAAGACCAATCCTTAACAATGTTTACATTGATTACTTTCCTTTTTGCTATTGGCAATGGGAAATAGTCTTGCTCTTCTAACTAACCATGATCGATCCTTATCGATTCTTAGCAATTCTTTTCTTAATTCATTTATGCCTCTAATTACATTGATTTTTCAAAAGACTTTCAATGGACAAATCTCCTTTCTTCATCTAATAAATTTTTTTTTGAAAAAGCGATAGATAACTATTCTCTTGAACTAAGCTTTGAAATAAAATTAACTAGTCCTTAACTTGTCTATATCTATCCTAATCTTGAGTCTAAGTCTAAGCTTAAGTAATAGGGAACTCTAAATCATAGGGATTTAATTACATAAGTTCAGCAAAGCATACTAAAGTCATAAATGATTATGAGAAGATTCAAAAACCTTTTTCACTTGCTTAATATATAGAGGTGCAAATTTCTAAGAGTTTTATAAAAACTCAAAAGCTTAAGTATTTATATCCAATTTTTTAACATACATAACCTATCCTTTTCACCTACACTTAAGTTGTACATTATAGCAATACAAATCAGATAAAAATGGGAGAAAAGAAGAGGTAAAGAATTGGGACTTCCCTTGTTTTTGACATTGATCTTTAAAAAAATTTTGAAGCTTAGGATCAAAATTTCATCGATCCAATTAAGCTCGAAGTTTTCTTTGTATCTCCTAAAATGAACTAATTATAAAATGAAAAGAAGAAGTTAAGTAGACAAAATAAAACCAAGTAAAAAGACCACTAATTTGAATATCATGAAGCTATCTTTATAGAACTTACAAAAGATAAGAAGTTAAACAGTTATATAAAGGAAAAGGCAATAGCGAGTAAGTTAGAAGTTACAGTCTTTCAAACATAAGAAATTAAACGAAGTCTTTTTAAAGAAAACTAAAATAAGAAGGAAATCATTCATCATCATCATCCATGTCTTCACTCTCTTCCTCTTCCTCTTCCTCTTCATCTTCTTCCTCCTCAATCTTGATGTGCTTCGGAAGAGGTCTTACCTATGCATTCGATGGGTCATCTAGGGAATAACTACCAAAGAAAGGAAAATTATGGTTTTGGATGGTTCAACATAAAAGAAAAGAAAAGGTTAAGCCTCGTAAGCCACTAGTGGATGCGACTCACCACTCAAGCACCTACGAACCTATACCTTACCGGATGTGACTCACTGATCTAAGATAAAGAGTTACTTGTTGGCACAACCTTGCTTAAGGGTTACTATGAGCTAAAGAGGGATAAAGTTCTCAAATGATAAATTATTTAGAAATTTTTATTAATAATAATGGAGAATTTGTTTACAACAACTAGAATAAAAGGGTATTTATACTTAATCAATCTAGGGTTACAAACTTGCAAATTTCTTAAAAGGCAAAAGATTATACTCTAATAAAAATACAAGAGAAGAAGGATAATTAGGTAATCCTTCTAGAAAGAGAAGATTATACTATTAGGTGCATGTCTATAGGGAGTAGGACATATGTCTTTGTGGAAGAGGTTGGAGCGTTTGCCAATAATGGTTTTTGACATGTCAGGATAAGGTTCGCATTAGTAGGGTCCTTTGCTAGCTTAGGACAATGCACTTGTAATCATAGGCAATCTATAAGTTAGGTTGAAAAGCCTGATTTTGGAGTCCTTGATAGCTTAGCTAGGTATAGTAGCTCTAAAACAAAGGAGGTCATATAAGTTGGCATTGTTATTCTTTAGGTTGGTATCTATGGAATTTGCTCGGTAGTTGAGGATTCAGGAGGCCAAACTGATTAGACCTCTTGTTCTTGCATAAGTGAGAGGTTTAGGCAGTAGATTTCTATCATCCCCTCAAGGTTGTTTAGGATTTAGGATCAAATCCTCAAATGCTTTATTGGGGTGTCTTTGTCATGAACATATGAGCTCAAATCTACAATGTTGAAGGCATTGGAGATTCCGTATTCATTTGGGAGTTCAAGCTTTTAGGCATTGTTGTTGATTTTCTAAAGTACTTAGAAAGCTCCTTTAGCTCGAGGTGAAAGTTTATTCTTCCTTTTATTAGGAAACCTTTCTTTGTTGAGATGTAGCCATATAAGTTCTCCTAGTTGGAACTGCTTCTTTCTCCTTCACCCTTAGCTTCCTTGTACTTACTTCTCAGCAACTTGGTTAGTTGCTTAATAACTCATTGGTAGATTTGTTTTATGGTTTTAGCTCAGTCTTCAACTTTTAGGTCACTTTGTTCGGTCCTTGGGGTTGGTGTTTAATCGAGTAGTAGTTTAGGGTTGAAACCATACACTACCTCAAATGGTGTTTTATTGGTCACGCTGTGAATAAATCAATTATATGAAAATTCCCCTATAAGCAGGTAGGAATTTCAATCAGCCTGATTTCATCCAATTACCGCTTGGACAAGAGATCCTAGCATTTGGTTGATGACCTCTATTTAACCATTAGTTGTAGATGGAAAGACATACTAAATAGCAGTTTGGTCCTTAGTCAACGTCGTAGGTTCTTCCAAAATTGGCTCAAAAACTTAGGATCTTTGTCAGATACAACTCCTTGGAACTCCATCCAGTCTTACAATCTCTTGAAAAATAAAAAAGAGATAGCCAAAACATTGTTAGTTTTGTTTCATGGAACAAAATGTGTCATCTTGTTGAATCTATTAACTATGGCCATGGTAGAATCCTTCCCTCATGCCATTCTTGGCAATCCAAGAACAAAATCCACACTCACATTCACCCAAGGCTTGGTCGATATTTGGTATGGGCATAACCTTCCCTTGTTCAACTTAACTCTTAGCCTCTTTACAAGTTGCACATCTTTCAACAACTTAGTGTACAACCTTTAACATTCTCGACCAATAGAACCTTGATTTCAATAGCTCATTTTTCTTCTTTTCTCTAAAATGGCTAGACAATCCTCCACTCCATGCTTTTTGGATAAGTGAGTCTTATATTGAACAAATTGACCAACACAGTCCTCATACTAAGAAAAGATAACCTTCTTCCAGAAAGGAGTCGTTCAATGTCCTCCCATCCTTACATTAGGCAAAGATTGATCTAAAAGGGGGCTCTTGGGGATATTACTCCTTAAGGTTCATAAATCCTAATATTTTTGTCTATAGCTCGAAAAGTAATATACGTCATCTTAACAAGATGTTTGCAACTATGTTCTCCTATCCTTGCTTCTAATTGATAACAAGTGAGAATCCCTCTAAGAACTCAACCCATTTAATATGGTGTTTTAAGAAATTTGGCTAGCTCCTCAAGTATCTTAGGTTATGGTGATTAGAGTATACAACAAACTCCTTTAGTAATAAGTAATGTTGCTAAGTCTATGAAGCTCGGATAATGGCATTCAACTCTTTATCATATGTTAAATAGTTCAAAGTAGGTCCTCTACGATTCTCATTGAAATAGGCAAAAGGTCGCCGTCTTGCATGAGAACCACTCCAACTCTTATATCTAAGGCATTACATTCTAATTCAAAGACTTTGCTAAAGTCAACCTTCTCTTCAACTTAGAAAAACTCTCTTCTTCCTTATATCCCCATTGAAATTCAATATTTTTCTTTATGAGCTCGGTGAGGGGTATAGCAACAAAACTAAAATTCTATATGAACTTATGATAGAAAGAAGCCAAGCTAAGGAAACCTCTGATGTTAGCACATGAGTTTAGCACAAGCCACTCCACAATAGCTTCAACTTTTCCTCGTCCACTCTAAGGCCTGCTCCAATGACTACATACCTTAGGAATACAACTTCCTTTTGATAGAAACAATACTTCTTTAAATTTTCAAATAGTTGTTTATCTTGAAGCACTTTAAAAAAAGCTCAGAGGTGTTTCACAAGACTAAATAGGTTGGAACTATACATTAAAATATCATCAAAGTATACAACAACAAATTTCCCTATCTAACTTCTAAGTACATAGTTCATCAGCCTCATAAATGTGATTGGGGCATTAGATAACCTAAATGGTACGATGAGCCATTCATTAATCTATGTCTCATTTTGAAGGTTATCTTCCATTCATCGCTTTCTTGCATTTGAATTTGATGGTATCCTAATTTCAAATCAATTTTGGAAAATATGCATGCTCTATGCAACTCATCCAACATGTTGTCCAATATGGGATTTGGATATTGATACTTGATGGTGATCTTATACATAACTTAACTGTCTATACTCATTCTACAACTTCTGTCTTTCTTGGGAACTAATAGTATAGGTACAACACATGTACTCATGCTTTTATGGACATAACCCTTCTTAATGAGCTCATTCACCTACCTTTATACTCTGTAGCTTACTTAAGATTCATATGGCAAGCTAGTTAGTTTGGCAATGCAACTTCAAGTTATAGATCAATGCCATGTTCTATTCCTCACTTCAAGGGTAAACCCTTTGGTAGCTTATTTTAGATTAGATTGGCAAATGCTTTAGGCAACTCTTCAACCCCTTTAGGTAGTTCGGCATGTCTTCAAATTTCTAGTAACCTTTATATTGACAAGAAGGTTGGTTCATCACTTTTTAGTCTTTCTTAGCTTAGATTGACTCATCACTAGGGTTTTCTTAGTCTTTTGATTTAGTATGGACTACATGCTATTGACCTAACTTGGCATTAATGGAAAGAGTGTAACAGGTTAGCCATCTTTCTCAAAGCTGTAAGTATTCCTATACCCATCATGTATAGCTCTTCTATCAAATAGCTAAGGTTAGCCTAATAGAATATGTGAAGCATACATCGGTAACACATCACACATTACCTTATCCTTATAACTCTAAATGGTAATTGGTAATAGCACTTACTTCATAACATGCAATGATCCCCTACCATTTCACCAATGTAATTTTTATGATTTAGGATGTATAGAGGCTGGTAAGTTCAATTGTCTAACCATCCTTGTAGAAGCAACATTAGTATAACTTCTATTATCTATAATCAATGCACAAAGTTGGTTGTTTACCTTATTGGTAGCATGAAACAAATTTTCATGCTACTCTTCTTATTGATCATGTTCCATACTAAGAGCTTGGCGGATAACTAGTGTTAGCATGTCTCCTTCTTCTGGGTAGATATCATTTCTTATAACTTCCACCTTCATTCCATCCTCTGTTTCTTCTACAACTTTACTACCCTTAACATTCATGCTGTATACTTTGAAGGTCAATTCTTCACCCAATAATAACCATCATTCACTGATTTGAACACTAAGTAGCTATGTGACCAAAGCCTTTATACTTGAAGCACTTTAGGTTGCTAGTCTTTCTTCTAGAGGTTTGCCCCTTTTCATCTTCCTTCTCTTTCTCTCTTTGTTCCCTCCTTACTCCTTCTAAATTAGGTAACTGATCTTCCTTTCAGCCCGGAGTTTAGCCAATAGGATTTTTGCCATGTCCTTAAGTAGGTTGGGTTGTTTAAATAGATTGGCAATTAGTAGGTAGATAAGGTCGATTCTTCCTTCGTCTCTTAACATGTTGAGCAATCTTGATCACCTCTTCAAGGGTGCAATAGGACAATAGGATAGTACTTCGATAACTTCCTAGAGTTTACATTTCAAACCTATAACAAATCTTGAAATAGTTTAAACCTTAGTCTCTTCTACTTCACATTGGATCATTAGCATCTAGAACTCTTATGCATACTCATTAAATAGATCGATTACCCTACCTTAGTTCCTACAATTTTACAAAACTATCATAATAGTAAAATTTAGGTATGAATTTGCTTCGCATGACCCTCTTCATTTCTTTCCATGACCTTACACCTTAGCATCCTCTTTCTCTCATAGCATGTATCTTCCTCTACCACATGTATGCATATCTAATGAATTCTAAGGTAGAAAGCCTTGTCTCCTTCAATGTAATGATAACATTTGAATGGATTCTTAATGTGCTCCTCCCATTCCAAGTATTCATCAACATTCTTACTTCTTGAGAAGCTTGACGATTGGATTTTCACGTTATCAATACTCCTATGAGCTTAGATAACATGTCCTTCATCAAAATAATCCTTATTAAACTCTTCATCGACCTCACCAATATCATCTAAATCAATCCTTCAATGAGCTTGTCAATCAAATCTCCTTTGTGGTTGTTGAATAGGGAGATATGCTCGGTTAGGTTGGTTTTCATACAATTTACCCCTAGATTCATACGCTTTATTCTTTCTTCATCATAATAGAATTCCTCTTCATCGCCTTCATCTTCTTTGGCCAATTGCAATTTACAATTAACCTTATGTTCATCTCGTCATCTCTTCTATCTCATACATGACGAGTTGCATGGATTGCTCTTTTATATGGAGCATCATGAGCTCAATTAATCCCATGGTTAGCTTAGGTTTCAGCTTAAATGATTTCATTAGCTCTGCCATTGACTATGTGAGCTTCCCCTTTATGGTTGGCCACTACTCCTTGCATCAAAATCATTATGTTCATCAATCCCAGAAGGAATCTATCTGCTCATTAGTAGTGCTAGGTGCCCGCTCCATACGGCGACCCCTTCCACCCAGCATCGCTCTTATTCCACATTTACACTTGGGTTTATCATTTCCTCGATTATAATAATCACTATGCTACCACATTGACTAAACTTCAACATTACCACACTAATTCTTATAATAGTCCAACCTTCACAACAAAAGCTCAAATCATTCACTCAGCAATACTTAACTTACTACACTGCTACTAAAGTTCAACTTGAACCAACCACTAACCTATTTTTGAGTTTGAAAACTTAGCACAATAGAACATTCACCACTGGGTATTGTTGTAACTAATTGGAACACTTAACTTCAACCGTCACTTGTCAATACATTGTTACCTAATATATACAACTTAACACTACTCACTCTCGACCTTATTCAGAACCTTGAGCTTTGATACTGAGATGACGTGCTTTAGAAGAGGTCTTATCTACGTATGGATGGATCCTTTGAAGAACAATTATTGGAGAAAGGAAAAGTATGGGTTTCGATGGAAAAATGCAAAAGAAAAAGAAATGTTTAAGCCTCATAAGCTACTTACAAATGTGACATACTACTTAAGCACTAACAAACCGATACCTCATTGGAAACCGACTCAGTGGTCCCAAATAAAGGGTTGCTTATTGTCATTACTTTAGTTAAGGGTTGCTATGAGCTATAGAGTGATAGAGTCCTCAAACTAAAGAGACTACAGAAATTTTCATTAACAATAATGGAGCATTTGTTTACAACAACTACTATAAAGGGTATTTATACCTAGTGATCTTTAGGGCTACAAACATGCAAATTTAGTAAAAGGGTAAAAGATTACATTCTGATAGAAACAAAAGAGAAGAAGGATAATAGGTAATCCTCCTAGAAAGAGAAGATTATGCTGTCAAGTGTATGTCTATAGGGAGGACATCTGTCTTCATAAGAGAGGTTAGAATGTCTACCAATAACAGTTTTTGACATGTTAGGATAATATTGGCTTTAGTAGGATCCTTTGCTAACTTAGGACAAGGGACTTCTAATGTAAGGCAATCAATAGGTTAGGTTGGAAAGCTTGATTCTATAGTCCTGGGTAGCTTGACTAAGTCTAGGCTAATTAGGGTGATACACCAAATGGCTCTAAAACTAGGGGGGTCATACAAGTCAGCATCATTGTTCTTCAGGTTGGTACCTATGGAACTTTCTCGATAATTGAGGATTGGGAGGCTAGACTGACCAAACCTCTTGCTCTTGCTTGGGTGAGAGGTCTAAGTAGCAAATTCCTATCAAATCTCCTCCTCTTTAATCTCCTCACCCAAGTTAGGTGCTGGAGGTGGTAGTGATGTTGGTGCTTGGATACCATTGTTAGCAAGGAGAGCATTTACATTAGCCTCAGTCCTCTAAACTTAGTGGGATAAGGTCTTTTGTCTCTTCAGTAATATTCTTACTATCTTCTTAATATTACTAATTATTGAAGGGGATAATCTAGGTCATAACTGAAACAAGGAAGATGTTGTCTGTTCGAATGGCTTAGGGAGTGGATCTTCTAGTGTTCGAGGGAGCTTCTTAGCCTTAATCAATTCATAGCTCATTGGGGAAGGAGGCTCAAGTACCTAAATATGAGGGAGACAGTGAAAAGTAGGAGTACTCCTTACTGATCTAATAATAAAGGGACCTACAAAAATGTGATAAGAATCAACTTACGACAATCCCTAGGCTGAGGATTACTTGTCGAGATTCGAGGCCAACTAATAAGAAGTTGAGGCCTACCAACTCTTGCCAAAACTGTACTAATAATAGAAGGCCGATAGATGTAAGTACCACTTAGCAACCACACAACTGACGCCTCGAGGCCAGAGATCCTCTCGGCATGGCATTAGAAGGCTAGTGTTGACTAATCATAGAACTCGGCAATTATGGATTGACCTTTCAAATATCTCAGCCAAGCACTGTCGAACTTTAAGGGTTCCTACCTAAACCCAAACATCCAGTTGTTGAACTTACCCAATTCAAATCCTGCTTCTTCCCGAATGACTATATGTTAACTCTTTCTACCAAATGTACAGTTTTGTATTTTTGTGAGTATTTTCTTTATTTTAATTATAGGTCCATTCTTTAAGATTTAAGGGCTTATATATTATTTACAATTTTGCCATTAGGGTTTTAACACCTACTATAAATAGCAACATTTGTAAGTAACCAAACAATGAAGAATATACATATAGTGATTACACTTAGAACTTTCCTCTTTCGAGTAAGGTTATTCTTAAGCTCTTAAAGCTTGCATTTGCTAGGTTATTGAGTGTTGATTAACTCTTTAATCTTTCTTTTGTTCTTATCAATCTTGGCTTTAAGATTCTAGTGAACCCTTCATTTGAGCCAGTTAATGAGTTGCATCTAACCCTCATTTGAATCTTGAGTGACCTTTAATGTTCATGAGTTATATCGAACCCTATTTTAAGGTCAACTCTTGATTATGTTCATGTCCTGGTGCTTGATATCTATACACATTCACTATTAAACACCTACCCCCTACCCATATCCCTTTCCCCATTTCCTTCAAGAACCCAAATACCTATTTATGGCTTAAGTCCCGCTACGTACACTCATGAGCCGTAACATCTTGGTATCAGAGCTTTGGGAAGATACGCATGTTAGTGTTCTTCAAAGTTTGGTTCATGGTTAAATATCTGTTAGTTGTTGTTTTATAGTGTAATGTGTTGTTCATGTTCTTAGTAGACACAATATTATGTTGATATTTAGACGAGTAACAGTAATTTTAGTAGTTGATTCTAGTTACTGTAGAAGTGTTTGTCAGTTGTAAGAAGCTATAGAAGTCGAATAGTAGTCATTTCTAGGTACTATAGTTGTGTTTTGTAGTAAATCTTATTTGTTCAATTTTCTTTGGAAATTATTGTACGAACAAAAATGTTTGAAGATAGTATCAATAACGATAGTGATAATCCTTATAGAAGTTTAAGGCTATGTGTTGACAACTTAAAGTATTAGATTTGGAATCTTACTGACTCTATTCAAGAGCTTACTAGTGAAAGAAAGGAATGAACACCACTAGTAGAAGTAGCTCTAATGAGCTTAATAATGTTAACCGACAGCTGAGAAGAGCTACCAAGCTTAGAAGAAGAGAAAACTAACTTGAGCCAAGAAGTGGCAATGATGAAAGTATTGACACCAAGAACCCAGGAAATTAAAGAAGAGAGCCGAGGCTGAAAAGAAATATGGCCAAGTAGAGCTACAATAGAAGTGGCTAATTTGAGATGAACTAACCAGCTCAAAACACTAGGGATGACCCAAACACCTGGTTAAGGACTTAATAATACAAAGCTTAAGTTGTTGGCTTTTAGTCGAAGTTGCTGACATGAAGAGTTCTTAGACTGGGTTTCCTAAGTTGAGAAGTTGTTTGAATACTATGAATGCGAAGACTGGACAAATGTTAAGTCGGCTTCGTTATCCCTTGTTAAATATGCAAGCCTTTGGTGGGATAAGTTAGTGGCTAAGCGAGATACCAAAGGAGAATAGCTTATCAAAACTTGGAGAGTTATTAAAAGATAAATGAACCAATGCCTTGTGTCGACATACTTCATGTAAGAGATGCTGAATGCTTTCCAACACTTGAGGTATGGTCGAAACACTGTTAAAGAGTATCAGCAAGAGTTAGAGACCTTAACGACAAGATGTGAGAATGCCAAGCCACAGGACCACACCATTGCTAGGTTTCTAAGTGGACTTCTAGACAACATTGTCGATATAGTTGAATTGCAGCCGTTTAACTCATTGGATGAGATGATCAATCTAGCATTAAGAGTAGAAAGACAAAGGAGGAGAAGGCATCAGAGGCTGACTAACTAGCGTCAACAAGTCAGCCCTAAATTTGAGAGGTATGCAAAGAGAAGAGGATCAAAGAAGAAGATGGAAAAAGGTAAGCTTAGCTAACCTGATCGAGTCAAGACAAAGAAGGTAAAGAAGGAAAAGGTAACCAACACCAAGGTCTGAGAAGTTAAATGCTTTAAGTGCTTAGGCTATGAGCATATTGCTTCTCAATGTTTGAATAAAAGGGTCATGATCATGAAGGGTAACAAACCTGAAGCTCAAGTAGAGAGTTAAAGTAACAAGAGATTAGGAGATGAGTTGATAGAAGAAAATGTCTATGCTGATAATCTAGATGAACTCTTATCCATGATGAGCCGACGAGCTGACTTGAAAGCAAATCCTAAACAAAGGAAGAATTTATTTCATGTTCGATGTTTAGTGAATGGGAAGCCCTGTTCCTTAGTTATTGATGGAGGAAGCTGCACTAACATCATTTCTGCTAAGCTAATAGAGAAGATGAAGATGCCGACCTACCCGTATCTCTAACCTTATAGATTGAAGTGGTTTAATGACAAGGGTATGGTTCATGTGTATAAAAGAGCTTAAATAACATTCAAGGCTAGGCAATACAAGGATGAGATTGACTTCAACGTAGTGCCTACAAATGCAGCAAATTTACTTCTTAGCCGACCTTGAGAGTATGACCAGAGAGTAATCCACGATGGTTTCTTCAACACATATGATTTGAAGGATAGGAAGAGCTATTGCATGATCCCCATGAGTGTTGAAGAGATTCAGAGCAACTTGGTACCCATGGTGAAGAGAAAGGGGGAAGAGAAGTTTGTTTGACATCTGAGCTAGTGCCCATTGTCTAAAGTTGAGGATGACTTTCTTTTAGCTCCATGATAGTGATAGGAATTAGCTTACAATGATCCTTAGGATAAGGACGACATGTCGGGATCCAAGGCTAACCAATAAGAAGCTAAGGCCTACTAACTCTTATTGAGGCTACACTAATAGCAAAAGGCCGAGAGATGTAGGTACCACTCGACAACCAGCCTGTCATTTGCCGAGAAGATGGGAAACCACACAATCGAGGCTTCGAGGCCAAAGATCCATTTGTTACAACATCGGAAGGTTAGTGCCTACTAATCATAGAACTCGATAACTATGGGCCGACCTTTCATGTATCTCGGCCAAGCACAATTGAACTTTAGGGGTTCCTACCTAGACCTAGATGTCCAATTGCTGACCTTGCTTAATTCAAATCCTACTCTTTCTAGGACAACCTGAATGACTGCATGCTGACCTTTTCTAGTAAACATACTGGTTTGTATTTTTGTGAATATTTTCTTTATTTTAATTATGGGCCAATTCTTTAAGGTTTAAGGATTTATATATTATTTACAATTTTGTCACTAGGGTTTTAGCACCTGCTATAAATAGCAACATTTGTAAGTAGCTAGATCATGAAGAATATACATACAATGATTACACTTTGAACTTTCCTCTTTCGAGTAAGGTTATTCTTAAGCTCTTAGTGCTTCCATTTGCTGGATTATTAAGCGTTGATTAACTCTTTGATCTTTCTTTTGTTCTTATTAATCTTATCCTTAAGATTGTAGTGAACCCCTCATTTAAGCCAGTTAATAAGTTACATCTAACTTTCATTTGAATCTTAAGTGACATTTTTGTGTTCGTGAGTTGTATCAAACTATATTTTTAGCTCAACTCCTAATTGTGTTTGTGTCTTGGTGTGTGATATCCATACACATTCACTATAAAAAACCCCCTCATGTCCCTTTCCACATTTCCTTCAAAAACCTAAATACCTATTCATGGCTCGAGTCCCACTGCGTACACTCGTGAGCCATAACAAAATGTATCCAAAATGGCCCTTAATGGCTTGGCTTTAGAGAAAGAAAGCCATCTTAATACCTAAATTTATAGGGCATCATTCAATTATACCATGTAAATAAAGAATGCCCTCCTAATTCACTACTTCATTACTAATTCCTCCTAGTAAAGCCTCAATCCAACACATAATGGATAAGTCTAAGAGCTAAATCTCTTACTTGAGAAGCTTTAGATTTCCCTAGTTGATAAGCTTCTCCATGACTCAACTCTGCCCATACATGGGTGATGCATCTCTAGGGTCAAACATATAAAGAGGCACCACAATGAGTAAGAATAAGGAAAATAAAATGGGGCTTTAGCAAATCCATAAGCTATCTAGTTGGATATAACGCACTAACAAGATACAACATGGCCTATGACTCGCCAAATGTGACATACCGATTCGAGGAATAAGGTTGCTCGCTACAATCCTTGCTAAAGGAATTGAATAAGAGCTGGTAAAAGAGAGTTTTCAAGAGAAAAGTCTCAAGAGTTTTTCATTTAAATGTCAAAGTTTGACTATAACCCTATAAATATGCTCTATTTATACACGATGGCAAACTTATCCATTAGAATGACTAAAAGGATGACATAGTGACATTCCTATAAATACAAAATATACATGAGGGTAATTTAGGAAAAATACAAGAAATAAAATGTCTAAATAACATAAACAAAAATAAGCAATCAAATGAGCTATCCATATGAGAAGTGGATAAGTTCGACTTCGGCATTTAGTGGGATCAGTACCCCAAATCCTATCATCATCCCCCTTTTGAAAAAGTTTCAATCCTAAAACTTAACAAGTGATTACTACAAATTCCACCTAGATAAAAAACAAATCTACAAGAGCGAAATAAAAGAAAACGACAATGAATTAGCTTATTAATCAAAGTAAATATTTTCTGGCACTCTTTCCACTCATCATAAGCACAATCAACCATGCTCTTCATTAGATTCCCTTCCTTCCACTCATCATGTACCCTATCAATTATCCCTAAGTGATTCCAACAGTTTTCAATCATGGGGAATAACACAACTTTAGGCTCAAACAGGACATGAGATTAAGGAGTTTGAATATGTAAGAGCTCAAACTACTCTACTCCCTCAGTTATTCTTAGAGTTTCGTACTCTTCCAATCGTAGCTCTTCAACTTCATTTTCAATAGTTATTACCTCATCCATTTCCTCATAACTAGTTTCTTCTTTGATCACTATGGATGGTATGTTAATCCCTTCATCGACCTCTTCTTCTTCCTCCTTAATGGCTTCTTCAGGAATTTTCTTTTCAACCCTCCATCTCCCTACTAACATTTTAACAATTGGTAAATCGTCTTCAAGACTAGACAAGGCAAAAGGATGGAGCACAACCTATTCTTTGTCATAAGAAGGAATAAGTATTTTTCAAGGGTATATAGCTCAAGTTATGACTCATCTTCCATAGAGAACCTAAACACATGTAACAATCTCCAATGTTGGTGACATCAAATAAAACTTCATCTTGAAATTTTCTAATAGAGAAGACTATTCTTGCTTACTTTGTCACTCGAATCACTTCATCATTATAAACAAAGTCTTATGGATTTGAGTAGTCTGTAGTTTCATAGCTTAATCTCCCAACAACAATCTCAGAAATAAAGTTCACAGGATAGTGACTAATCTAGATTAATATAATACCTTGCTTAAGTCTTCCCTTAATGTAGAATTTAGCCATTATAGCATCGCAAAAATTCAACTCTCTTATTGACTTCATAGTAACAATTAACTTGGCAATTAGACACAGTAGCCAATTGCACCATGCTGACCACTACGTAAAGTTACAGAAGTATACGTGCCAACAATTTTTGTAGCTTTGAAGGGAAAGAGTGTATTAATAATGATACAATCAGAATGACGTAATTTGTAGACAATGTTTGCTCTTCATTGTTACAGTAGTATATATGATGAAAATAAACAAAGTAGCATTCACATAATGACCAGTTTGTCTCTACTGCACCTTCACATACACAATAACAAACTCACATCCATCCACTAAGCAAGCTAGACAATTGATAGCTCACGCCCACTATTGTACAGTACTCGGTACATATACAGTAGCACATATAATCTCGGCTTAGTAACTGTCACTTGTCCTCGGATCAAAGATAGCTCAACTATACTACTTAAGGATGGTAGCTCAATAGCACTAAAGTAGCAACTTGGAAATCAATTACACTATTCAGCTAGGCATAAGTAATGGAGATAATAGCTCAATCATGCCTTTCTTTACAACAGTTCGATCTCAATTTCCTTCTCCTCTCGGACTCAACAGTGTGACATACTTATACTACAGCTCAAATAGCTCAACCTTAGAACATTAGTGGATGAGTTAGATAAACAACTCAAATGTCTAAGGTACAATAGCTCGGATGCTTGTAAAGTTCGGTTCTTTCACTTCACTTTGGTTTAAATCAGCTCGACTTAGATACTTTACTATTTCAACTCGACAAGTTTAGCAAAAGTTACTCAGGTCGACACTTCAGATCACAGTAGTTCGACAACAATTCAATTCGGTGCACAACATAACAATAGTTCGGTGATCGACCAGTTATGCAGCACTTTAGCTCAATTAGAATTCAGCTCAAGTCAAACGTGCAAGCCCGGTATTTCACACAATCTTAATAGATTAGGTTACTAACCAACAATCTAAGGCATACATGGCCTCTATACTTCGGCAACCAGACTTACAAGAAGCTCGAATTCACTTTAGCTCGGCACTCATACATAACAATACGGAACTTGGTCAGCTTAGCATTGGATGGAGCTTGCAGTAGTTCGAGAAATTAACATCTCAAATTTCTCGCTTGTTTGACTTGGAAAGTGTGAACAAAATAGCTTAGTAATGTTGGGAGTATGATAATTCGACTCGATACTTCGAAAACACTTGCTATGCTCACCTACTGACTGCAATTTTTTAAGAAGCTCAAACCTCGACTTATAGTTCAGTAATAACAATTTAGTGGTGACACAAAATAGCTCGGTTTGATTATTGCTTTAATTTACTCCTGCACTTCTTCTTCCTTCAGCTCAATTCGATAGTTAGTTCCTTCACTGTAGTTCGAATTGTAGTATATTGGGGCTTGGTTACTATACTTCACTTATCATGCACATGAATACAGCCAACATGACTCCTCCAAGGCATACGATGGCATAGCTACTCACGTACACACAAATTGGACATAGCAGCATGCTCAACACACCAATATATAAACACACAGTTCTTCGTTACAACAGAGTAGGACAATCTCACTACTAACTCTAGTAGTTTTCCTAATTGGTTACGATGCATATACCTAATCACAGTCCCTTGCCAAACACCATATACAACCTACCAACGCCAACTCCAACGACTTCCTCAACTAAACTCATAGACCCATATGACTCCATACTCAGTTACGACCCTATTGCCACTTCTCAAAAAATGGTCATGCACCACCAACTTTGCTATGCTGCAACTATGAAACCCAATTGCAATTTGGACCCACAACAATAGAATCTCCACTAAGCACTTCTATCACCTTTACAACACTATATGTAGTGTTTACAGTCCACATACAAGAATAATAGGTAATCAATTCAACCTCACAAAACCCTTAAATTAGCATCACATTCATACATAGCTAATACCCACTACATCAATGTAGAAATTCCTACGACTTAGCACATTACACAAATGACAATAGCATCCCTAATAAACCCATGATAAGGAAATTCATGAATAACCCATATTGCCATAAACTCAAATCTATTAAATTCCAGTAAACAAACCTTCAATATCTTAACAAGTTTCAATAAATCAGTACCTTCTAAATATAAACTAGTAACTTCAGCACGCTTACTATAGTAGCCACGAAAGGAACACAGCAATTACCAATAGTATATGAACAATCACTTCACGGAACCTAATACACTCTCTCATCAGAATTGTACTCTAATACCAGTGAAGCTGATGCATCTCAAAGGTCAGACACACAGAGAGGCACTACAACAAGCAAGAATAAGGAAAATAAAATGGGGATTTAGTAAATTCATGAGCTATCTAACTAGATATAATGTACCAACAAGATCCAACTAGACTTAAGACTCGCCGGATGTGACGCATTAATCCAAGTAATAGGGTTGCTTACCACAATCCTTACTAAAGGGATTGATAAGAGTGGGTAAAAGAGAGTTTCTAAGAGAAAAGTCTCAAGAGTTTTTTATTTAAATGTTAAAGTCTAACTAAAACCCTATACATGTGCCCAATTTATACACAATGGAAAACTTGTAAATAAAATAACTAAAAGGATGCCCCAGTGGCATTCCTGTAAATACAAAATAAACATGAGGGTAATTTAGGAAAAATACAAGAAATAAGATGTCTAAATAACATAAACAAAAATAAGCGATCAAATGAGATATCTACAATAGAAGTGGATAAGTTTGGCTTTAGCATTTAGTATGATTAGTACGCTAAATCCTATCAATGGGCATCACTAACTCCTTATCGTAGCTTATAAGGTAGCTCCCTATTCTCATGATTCCTCACATAATCAACAGTATATAATCCCATATAAATAGGTATTTGATTAAAAGGTATGGTCACATCCTAATTATTGTACCTAGAATACAAAGTATTTTGTCTACCACTCTCCATGGTGTCGAATGCTAGCCTCAAAGTACTTAGGACTTCCAACATCAAATCCTTATAGACTGGCTTATTAATCGCTAGTAGTCGATCCCATCCTCCAAACTCAATTAGCTATCTAACTCAAGCATCATACCTAGCATGAATGAGCACTTTCCAACTCAAGAATGAAGATTGACCAAATTCCTTCTTTCATAACTTGGCATATTGTATTCTTTGAAGGACAATAAGGGGTGCATAGGTACTCGAAGAGTTCATGTAAGATGCTTGCTTAAGTGTCAACATATTTCTAAAATAAAAAATAAAAGAGGATTTCAAAATTTGGCAACAAACTCATGTTCTAAAAGAAATTAGAATGCTAATTGCCTATTGATTCAAGCAAACAATAATTTGCATAATGAAATACCAACTTATGTTAATCATGGATTAATGAATTTGTATGATCTATTCATAATTAAATCTCATTCTTATTCACAATCTCTATTGAAATAGGTCTTAGCATTCAATACACAATCATTTGGAAACTTATTTTTCTATGATTTCTATCATTCCATCTCATGTGCAGTTATGTTAAAACCAAGTTTCCATATTCATAACATGAATTTTCCTAGAATAATTCATGACTTCTATCGCGATATGAATCAAGCAACAACAAATTTTCTTATGCCAAATCATGAGTTATATGAATTGATTCAAATTGCATGCAAACTCATTCACAAACAAGTTTTTTTTTTCCCTTTTTTTTTTCTTAAAATAGCCAACAAGAATTTCATGAGTCATATGCCAACAATAATATCAAGTCATCACACAATCAATCAAGCCATTAACATGAGTCTCATCATTTTCCCTTCTTCTTCTTCTTCTTTAACAAATCATCACAACCCTCATGTTCTTCTTATTTCTCAATCTCTAGCAAGCAAGCTTTTTTCAAGTGATTTTAAGCAAATAATGAACAATCTCTAGCAAGCAAGTGTTTTTCAAGTACTTTCAAGCAAATAATGAATAAGTAACACGTTTGATCATATTATCTTTCCTAAATTACTCCTATAAACTTAGGATTCTACAAATGCAAGCCTCATTTATTCATCATCAAACCCTAAATAAAAGTCCTATTTTTATTCAAAACAACAATAAATCTAAGAAAATAACTAGATAAAGATGATGTACATTTCTTAGATTTGTTGTGCAAAAGATTGCATCCTTAAAGATTTGTGAAGTTTAAATGATTATGGAGTGAGAGGATTGAGAGAAAAGTACAGTTTTAGAGAGAGAATGAAAGTATAGAATATAATAAAAAAGAGTTACCTATGGTTTTCATATTTATACTCGACCATGGTTAAGGATCACATCAGTAGTCGTTGCCTTTTTCATGTCATTGCAAATAGGGTGTGACCACGATCAAGGATCACATGCGTAGTCCTAACTATTGAGCTCTCATCGTTAAATTTTTTTCAACTTCTCTCAATATTAAATGCAAGAGAATCATGGTCCAAGTCCATAAGTGTAGACTTTGGCCATATTCGTTCTTTGATTCTCAAATTCAATTTAGTTGATTTCCTTTGACTCGTTTCCTGAAATTGTTTCGAAGAATTTCAAAGATGGGATGAATTGATGCATAGAATTAAACTAAATAACAATTCAGTTAGATGATAAACTTCGTGAATTTCTTGTTGCACGAATAAACTTTAATAACTATTTTTGAAAAATAAAAAATTGTTCAATGCAGTAGGAAAATACTAACTAATGTTTCATGGACTTGATTCAAATGAACATGTGACAAGACAATGATATGACAAAAAATAACAACTAAAATTAAAAGGAATAGAACTTGGGTTACCTCCAAAGAATGCTATTGGCTCAATGGTTGACTTCGTCTGTTAGTTTGGTTCTAAACCCACTAGTCTAGGATTCAGCTTAGTATTTCTAGGCAAACTTTCTTTTGGTCTCTCAATGACAGTTTTAGCTAATTGACTAAGTTAGCTTTCCTTATTCCTAAGTATAGCTTTGATATTCCTTAGTACTGCTTCAATGGCCTAAAAACAAGCATCTAAGCTCTACATAAATATGTTCAGCAACTCTTCAACAATTAGGGCCCTTTGTTCTGAGGTTATATATTTCTATTCTATTGCTGTTGTTAGCCTCCCCAAGAGAATTCGAGTGATTTCTCCAAACTTAATTATATGTGTTGCTGAAAGGACTATTTGAGCACAATTAGTAATAAGATTAACATCCTTAATTTTAGCCAAAGGTTCATCCTACACTAAATTCACTAATCTCATCAATCCTTCAATTGTCTTACTCTACTTCTTGACCTAAGCTATTAGTGCAGTTACATAATCGACTTCATCATTCTCAGCCATCTTTAATTTGGATCTCACATTATCCCACTATGTGTTATTCATTGCCATGCCGTTGATCAGCGTTTGAGCCTTATTTGGTATATTCGCACTCAAAGTGCCCATTATAGAATGTCTAAATTTGCCTTCATAAGGGCAAATCATGATGTGAGCATCGCCTTAGCACTTCCTTAAATCTCTCCTAAGTGTCATAGAGGGTCTCCCCATCAATTGAGCATAAGAGGAAATATCATTTCTAAATTTCGTCGTCTTAGCAAGCGTGAAATATTTTCCTAGAAACTTTTCTACCAAATCATCCCATGTAGTGATAGAACCGCTAGGACATGAGTAAGCCACTATTTAGCCTTATCTTGCAATGAGAAAAAAAATAGCCTAAGTCTTACTGCATCATATAAGAAATCAATGATAATAAAAGTTACACAAATCTCCAAGAAGCTTGAGATATGATTATTGGGATCCTCATCGACCAATCCATTAAACTAAACAAATTGTTGCATCATCTAGATTACATTCAACTAGATTTAGAGATTTGTTGCCTACTAATGGGGCTTAGGTAAGTGTACCTATAAAGTAATAGTATATAGGGCACTACAGCCTAGTGTTGTCAATCACATGAGAACTTTACACTTACTCACAAGTATTGAATTACTCTACTAAAACAAGAATAACAATTGTAGTGATGAAGTAAATAATTAAATTGCTTTAAAAGAAATAAGATTAATTAAAAACTAATAATAGATAATAGGAATAACTAACAAAAAACCCTAAATAACCATAAACAATGATATCTAGACTTTGATCACCAAGAGATTAACATATAGTACTCCTAAGGTTTTTAATGTATTCCTTATCCTTATTGATTGGAAGAATTTAATCACTAAATTAATAAGAATTGCTTCTCTATTAATTCCTAATCCTTATTATATTCTATTCGAATAACTTCTACAATAGAACAAATTAGAATAGAATTAAGAACAAGAATTTCATAAACAATACAATATAACGATATTAATTCTGGAAGAAATCTATAACTTATTGTTAAGCTTATAGCATATACCTTCAATAATGGTAAATCTACTTACATATTGATCTCGTGATATTAATACATAAAATCTAATATTTGAAACCTAGAGATAATGACTTAATAGACACAAAGCACATAATTGAATTAGTAAGAATAAAGGAATTTCATTAGAATAATTGCAATTAAGTACGCTATGTGTTACCTTAAGGTTATAGGTCTAGATATCTACAATTCTACATTATAGTCATAAGAAAAATAACAAGTTGCATGATAAAATGAATAAAAACCATAAGAAAGGCTATGGAGCTCTTCTGCTCTTTTCTTTAGTGTCTCCTCTTTTATTTGCACATGTTTGAGCTTTATTTATAGGGCTTTAATAAAATAAACTTCAAATGATAAGTCTTCATAAATCATGGCATGTCCATGGGCATGAACATGGGCGTAGAGTTGGGGCATGAACTACTCCTTACAATATTTCTTTGAGATAATGACTTAAATTAAATTATAAGTTGACCACGACAATAGATCATGGCCATAGAGTTCAACTATGATCTTACATTAAGTGAAAAATCTTCAAACTTCAATTGGAAATTGAGGATGTAAGCTTCACAGCCAAGGAAATGGCTGTAAAGTGTAACCATGGTCTTCCTTTTCTCTTGATTCTTGGACAAATCCTCTTCGACACTTACTATCCTTAAATCATTCTTCAAAATTAGGGAAATTCTCTTCAAAAATCACATGAATTCTATTCTTTTCACCTTATTTCTCCATTTAAGTCTTAAAATAAATAAACGACTTAATTCAGTAGTAAGATCATCAAAATCAAATCAAAATGGCTTAAAACGACCATGAAAATAATCTAAGAAACGAGTGTAAAATTATGCTTATCACCTGTATTGCTAGTCTTCTAATGTTAATTTTAGCTCTAGTTACCATTAGCTTAACAAACCCTATCAAGATCTTGTTGGCTTCATCATTATTTAATGCCATGGTTTCAATCTCTTACTCATTTTTTAAATCTTTTGACTCTTCTTTTAACCAAAATGGTGAACCTTGATTGATTAGATTTACTGCTTCACAAACTCTTCTATGGAGATATTGTGAAGTCCTTCCAATTTCTAGATTGAATTCTACAAGATTTTTACTACTATTTCTAATCATAAAATAGAAAAAATTTAGAAATTAGAAACAATTCAAGGAATGAAAATACCAAAATAACTAAAGGAAAGAATTATTACGAATTTGTTAAAATAGTTAGAATTTATAATACCGTACAATCTTGGCTTACTAACTTTTGAGTAGTTTATATCATTTATAGAAAAAAAAAAGCACTTATAAGTTAGGTCAAAGTTATAAAACAATCTATACTAGCTTTATTAATGATACGAGATAATATGTAAAAGTAATTTATATTCCTTTCTCATAATAAAATACATACCCATAAATTAATAAAACCATATATAGGTGTCAGAATTATACTTAGATTTGGATATGCAATACTATAAATTAATAATGAATTAATTGAAAAGTTTGGTTCTTAAGCTATGCTCTAGAAATTATGATTTATAATAACATTCTTGAAATTAAGTTGAACCCTTATAACTAGGTAATAAAAATTAAATGAACTATATAACTTTAATATTTTAAGTTAAACTCATTATCGAGCTTAGTTTTTCACCCTCTCAATTCTTTTATAAAATTAGGTCTTCTCTAAACCGATCAGTATTAAACCCTACCTGTTTAATATTGACTCTTGACTAGGGTTTAAAGAAGACCATTTTTCCAACTTGAAAAGATTTAGAGTCACCACCCAATCGAAGTCAGGAAAAGGGGTTAAGTTATAACCAATTAGGTAGATTTGTTGTAACTCAGCTACCGGTCTATCGATTTAAAACACCAAGTTATAAATACGGTTTTTTGAAAACTAGAGATCTGGATTCGAGGGCTCATTTATTAAACCCTAAACGGGTACTACTTTTAACTTTTCGAATTTAATTTCGCTTTTCAAATATATCCTTTAATTTTTGAAAACAACTAATTATGATACGTGTAACTAAATTGATTAATTTACATAAATATCTAAAAATGGGAAAAATAAAACTTTCCATATTTTAAGTCACCCCATACTTGTGTACAGGTGCCTACGCACTCGTTATTTGGGATCAAACGCACGTAGTTCTTTATAAAAAAACTTTAGTGGGTGGTTTGATTTTAATTTTTGGAAAAGGATCGCATTTACGTTTTTACCTAGTTCAATTTATTCAAGGAAATTCTTTTAAAGGGTCTTAATTGGTGTTTTATTTTTGGAAACTCTAAAATAATCCTAATTTGGAAAAAGTTTATTTATTTTCATTTATTTTTAGAAAGCTTAATTTTTCTAAGTGTGAAAACGATTTTTGTTTACTAACCTATTTATTTTTATTTTTATTATATTATCTTATTTATTTTGTACTTATTCTATCTATTTCTATTAAAATAAATAAATAGACTACTTCCTTTCTTTTTCTTTTTCTCTTTTTGTTTTTTCTTCTCTTACTTTTTTCTTTTTTTTTCTTTTCTTTATTTTTATATTTTTTATTAGTATTTTCTATTACATTTACACAAAACAAATAAACAAAATAAAACAACAAATAAGATAAAACAAAAAAAAAAAGAACTAAAAATAAAATAAATAAATAAAACTTCAGACAAATTTAGATGCATGAGTCGGACCTTAGCTTCTTCTCCAGTACCAGCGAGGCATGATTCAGCTTATTTCTCCATCAAAATGAGCGGGTGATGATCTTTTCATGAGTATTGGATTGGAGATTGGGGAACGGGGGGTTGGGGTAGGTTTAGTGCCTTGGTGTTTTGGAGCTGTTTGGGTGGTTTGCAAAAGTTGGCTGTAGGCGACGGTGGTGATTCGAGCATGTGGGTGCTGCTGGATATGATTGGTTGGTTATGATAGGTTTTTTAGAGTGTAGGGAGTTTGGTCGTAGGCTTAGTTTCACTCGAGGGTAGATGAAGATAGTGATTTGAGGAGAGAGAGAGGGGCCGGTTAGGGTTTGATGGTGGTTACTTGGTAGCACGGCTGGGGTTCACGGTAGAGGTTGAAAACAGCTGGGTTAGAGAGCTTAAGTTGTGGGTAGTCTTCCTAGAGTGGTGGCTCGACTCAAGTCAAAGTGAAGAGAGAGAACCAAAGAGAGAGAAAGTGGGCTAGAGAGAGAAAGTGATTGGGAAGTGATTGTTTTGGAGCTATTTGGTTGGTTTTCAAAAGTTGGCCGTGGGCGACGGTAGTGGTTCGACCATGTGGGGGCTACTGGATATGATTGGTTGGTTAGGATAGGTTTTTCAGAGTGTAGGAAGTTTGGTTATAGGCTTAGTTTTGCTTGAGGGTGGATGAGGATGTTGGTTTGAGGAGAGAGAGAGGGGGCGGTTAGGGTTTGATGGTGGTTGCTTGGTGGCGCGGCTAGGGATCACGGCAGAGGTTGAAAATAGCTGGGTTAGAGAGCCTAAGCTGTGGGTAGTCTTCCTAGAGTGGTGGCTCGGCTCGAGTCAGAGTGAAGAGAGAGAACCAAAGAGAGAGAGAGTGGGCTAGAGAGAGAAAGTGATTGGGAAGTGATTGTTTTGGAGCTGTTTGGGTGGTTTTCAAAAGTTGGCCGTAGGCGACGGTGGTGGTTCGACCGTATGGGGGCTACTGTATATGATTGGTTGGTTAGGATATGTTTTTTAGAGTGTAGGAAGTTTGGTTGTAGGCTTAGTTTTGCTTAAGGGTAGATGAGGATGTTGGTTTGAGGAGAGAGAGAGGGGGTTGTTAGGGTTCGATGGTGGTTGCTTGGTGGAGCGGCTGGGGGTCACGGTAGAGGTCGAAAGCAACTAGGTTGGAGAGCTTGAGCTACGGGTAGTCTTCCTAAAGTGGTGGCTCAGCTTAGGTAAGAGTGAAGAGAGAGAATCAAAGAGAGAGAGAGAGTAAGTTAGAGAGAGAAAGTGATCGGGAATGGATAGAGAGTGTAGGGTTGATTCTATTCGTTATGTGTGTTCATCTATGTCCCATGATCATCAATTTATACACAAATCCAACCTAGAAAAAACAAAGGAAAGTTGAAATTGGATTAATAAAGAATGCCCAAGAAAACAGCTTTTTTTCAATTTTTGGAGCTCAAATTGAATGCTCCTTTAACTGTATTTAGACATGTTTCTTATACCAATTCACAATAGGCTATGTCTATTTTGCAATTTCGCCATTGATTTGGTGAAATTGCAATGAGAAAAGGTTCAAAAATCATGCTAAAGTGGGTGGTCTGAAGTGGAAAGTGCTAGAAACCTAGATAAAGTCGAGGGAAAAAGAGGGAAAGAGAAGAAAAAGAAGGGAAAAGGAAGGAAGGGGGAAGAAAAAGTAGGTTGACGTGGCACTGACATGGTGCCATGCCAGCCAGTTGTGCCACTAACCCGAGCATGCTACATATCATTTCATGACACGTAGCAACTGACGTGGCACGCCATGTGGATACCACGTGGCGCCACGTTAGTAGGCCAATAAATCCGATGATGCCACGTGTCAGGACACGTGGCGCAATTAGACCTTAACCCCTGACGTGTGGCAGTCCCTGATGTGATTGAAAACCAAAAAAGAAAAAGAGAAAAAGACCTCCCTACCTTTGCTAAGTTTTGAACCTAAGACCTTATGCTTATTGCTAGTGCTATGTCCATATACTTAACCATCATGCCATTGGCTTGTGCCTTTTCCATATGTATAATTAAATTGTATATATGAACTTAGTCAGCCTAGGCCGTATTTAAATCTAAGCCCAAGTTCAATGGCCTAACTTCTAAACCTAAATTTAATCTAACAAAATGTTATCTTCTAAAATCTTTTATTTATTTATTATTTTATTTTTTTGTGATTTTTTTCAAAATTTCTTATTTTTTGTGCTTTTTTTTATTTTCCTATTTTCGTATGTTTTTCTAGAATTCCAATTTTTCTAAATTTCTTCATTTTATAGGGCTTTCTTTAATTTTCTATTTTTTTGAACTTTTTCTAATTTAAGACTCTATAACCTAATTTGAAAAATAAAATGGGGTAAAAATTAGGTGTCTACAACTGCTCCTTTTTGGTTTAAAGTTTAAACAAAACTTTGCCATAAAGATAAAACAGATACTATTTTTGCCCCAAGAATGGATTTTCTTCTAGGAAGCGCTATAGCTAGCTTACTATCCTAAGTCCAATTCATTGGGGATTTTGAGAAGAGAAGAGTGGCACTCCAAGAGATGGCCGAAAGACGAAAAGAAGAATTAGAGTTTGGTTATGCTCATATGAACTGACAAAATGAAACGGGCTAACCGCTCCTTGAGTTGGCTAAGACCCTAAACAGAGTTGAGAAAACTTAATTATGCCTTGATGAGCCAACTAACCAATGTGGGCAAAGCGCTTCTAGAGCTGGCTAAGACCTTAAAAAGAATGAGCAAACTTGGTCGTTCCTTGATGAGCCGACTAACCAAGATAGGCAAAGCGCTCGTAGAGCTGGCTAGGACCCTAAAAAGAATGAGCAAACTTGGTCATGCCTTGATGTGCTGACTAACTAAGGTGGGTAAAGCACTCCTAGAGCTGGCTAAAACCCTAAGAAGAATGAGCAAACTTGGTCATGCCCTGATGAGCTAACTAACTAAGGTAAGCAAAGCGCTCCTAGAGTGGCTAAGACCTTAAAAAGAATGAGTAAACTTGGTCGTGCCCTGATGAGCTAACTATCCAAGGTGGGCAAAGCGCTCCTAGAGCTAGCTAAGACCCTAAAAAGATTGAGTAAAATTGGCTGTTCTCTGATGAGCTGACTAACTAATGCGGGCAAAGCTCTCCTAGAGCTGACTAAGACCTTAAAAAGAATGAGTAAACTTGGTCGTACCTTGATGAGCTGACTAACCAAGGTGGGTAAAGCATTCCAAGGCGGGCAAAGCGCTCCTAGAGCTGGCTAAGACCCTAAAAAGAATGAGTTAACTTAGTCGTGCCTTGATGAGCTGACTAACCAAGGTAAGCAAAGCGCTCTTAGAGCTGGTTAAGACCTTAAAAAGAATGAGTTAACTTAATCGTGCCCTGATGAGCTGACTAACTAAGGTGGGCAAAGTGCTCTTAGAGCTGGCTAAGACCCTAAAAAGAATGAGTAAACTTGAAAGGCTCGTTAAGAAGATGATGAAGGTAATTACTTTACAAGCCGGTTAAGAGAAACTTGGTGAAAGAAAGTGCCCTACAAAACTTGGTGAAGAGGGGGCTTGTTTGCAAGAAATTTGAAAGGATGAACTGAGCTAAGATTGTATCTTCATTGGTTGGCCAAATACTAAATGCAGAAAGTAGCCACCTCTGGGTTGGTTTAAAAAGATTATTGGGAGCAAAAGCGGTCTAAATGCAAGAAAAAATTGGTGTACTAACACTGTATAGAAATACTTACCCGGTCTTTATTGATAGCACCCAAACCATCAAACCTTTTTTGAAAAACCCCCATTGGAAAATTACTGACTCTTGTTTTAGTCCCTTGTTATCAACCCAGATGTTCTTGACATACCACGTTTGAGACTTTGCTGGTTCTTTTTGGAGAAATCATGGAGATTAGCCTGATGCAGGAAAACAACCCACTATTTTTGTTTCTTTGGAACTTCTATGAACCCAAAAGCCTCATTCCCATCTACCATGATTGGTTACTTGAGTTTCACATTCCTCTGAAAAAATAGATAATAAAACTCCCCATTGAGGGGGATCAATCCATAATAAAGTATTTAAAAAATTCTCTTAATTACCAATGTTCTAGATCTCATTCCTTAACTCCTCTCGTGTTTGCAGTGTATAGGTTTAATTAAATGAGGTCAAGGGAGTTAAACCTGTCCATGGAGAGGGTGATTATTCTAACGACGATAACGACCAAGGATATCAAATTTCCTTATAGATAATGAAAATTGGACCACAATGACATTCAAAATGACTGGCATTTTCGTGTTTTGAGCAAAATTCCCATTGATTTCTTATGGCTCGTACAATTTTACAGCGTCGGCATTTATAGGGTCTCTCAAATCTAGACCATCCATTTGGGATAAAATCAAAGCTGCTCTTAATAATACTCGCTTCACGACATAAGGACCCCTAAATTGGGGGTGAATTTCCCTTTAGAGTCTTGTGCATTGGGGAGAGCTTTTCTTAACACCAAATCTCCTTCTTTGAGGTTATGAGGTTACACCCTTTTGTTGAAGGCCCGAGCCATTCTTTGTTGATAGCATTGATTATGACATAAGGCTATCAATCTCCTTTCATCAATCAGATTTAGCTGTTTGATGCGTTTCTTTACCCAATCAGCTTCATCCAAATGAATTTCTGATAGTACTCTGAGTGATGGGATTTCGACCTCTACTGGTAACACTACTTTAGCATCGTATACTAAAGAGTATGGTGTTGTCCCAATCAACGTTCTGATGGAAGTTCGATAGGCCATGAGTGCAAAGGGTAACATCTTATGTCAGTCTTTATATGTAACAGCCATTTTTCAATGATTCTTTTGAGGTTTTTGTTTGTTGCTTTGACAGCTCCATTCATTTGGGGTCAATAAGGAGTAGAGTTCTTGTAAATGATTCGAAATTGCCGGAATAATTCTGTCATAAGCTTGTTGTTGAGATTGGTGCGATTATCAGTGATGATTGTTTTAGGAGTCTTGTACCAAGCCAAGATGTCCCTCTTGATGAACTTAACTATGACCCTTTTAGTAACATTTGAGTATGATGAAGCCTCTACCCATTTGCTGAAGTAGTCAATGGTGACTAATATGAAGCGATGCCCATTAGATGCTCTTAGAGCGATAGGGCCAATGATATCTATGCCCCACATTGAGAAAGGCCATAATGCTGAGAGGGCATGCAATTCCTAAGGCGGGGCATTTATCTTATTCGCATAAACTTGACATAAATGATAGTACCTAACATGCTTGATGCAATCACTTTCCATTATTGACCAATAATATCCTAGCCTCATGATTTTCTTTGCTAACATGTACCCATTCATGTGAGGGCTACGTACTCCATGTACCTCTTTCATTAAATTCTCAACCTCTTCATCAGCCACATACCTTAAGAGTGTACCGTCAAATGAGCATCAATATAAGGTGGACTCGCTTACTAAGAGTTGGGTGGCTAGTCTCCTAATCATCTTTTTGTCTTTTTTCTCGGCCTTTTCAAGGTATGAACCTTGTAGTAAGAACACCTTAATATCATGATACCACGGTTTTTGGTTGTTTATACCTTCAATCGTTAGGTAGAAGGCAGGCTTGTCCTCAATTTCAATAGTAAGGGGCAGAATCTCGAGTCCACTAGATATCTGGATCATAGATGCCAACATAGCTAAAGCATGAGCAAATTGGTCATGAGTCCTTAGTACGTGATTAAAGATGACTTTTGTAAAACTTTCCGTTAATTTCGTCAAATGCCAGTGATAAGGCACCAACTTAGGATCTTTAGTTTTGTACTCTCCCCGTGCTTAGCCAATAATGAGCGAGGAGCCTCCATACACTTCTAATTCTTGAATGTCTTTCTCTAATGATTGATTTGTACTTCTTGGGTAGTATTATCAAAGGGGTTTTCTGCTAATTGATCTACTAAAGCTTGCCCTTTGACTGAATTTCGGTTCACATATGTAATGTCGAACTCTGATAGCAGCATTTGCCACTTTGAGATTCTACCAATTAGGGCCGATTTGTTTGCCAAGTACTTTAAGGGATCGTATTGAGTCAGTAATTCTACCTAGTAAGGAAGTGTGTATTGTCTAAGCAATGCATTACCTAAACTAACGCACAAGAAGTTCTTTCAATTTCTAAATATCTCTACTCCCCTTTGGTGAATTTTTTGCTTAAGTAGTATACAACCCATTCCTTTCCTTCCTCATCTTTCTGGCCAAGCATGTACCCCATGAACTCTAGTAATATTGTCAAGTATAGGAATAAAGGCTTCCCAGGTTTTGGAGCTATCAAAATTGGAGGGTTCATAAGGTATTCTTTGATTGTTGTAAAGGCTTGCTCACACTCTTCATCCCAATTGATCTTAGCATTCTTTTTTAACAACTTAAATAAAGGATGACACTTGTTTGTGAGTTGGGATATAAACCGGGCTATATAGTTTAAATGGCCCAACAAACCTTTAATTTCTTTAAGTGTGCATGGTGGGGGTAGGTCAACCATCACTTTAACTTTATCAAGGTCCACTTGAATACCCCTTTGGCTGATTATGAAACCTAACAACTTCCCTAAAGTTGCCTCAAAAGTACACTTCTCTAGGTTAAGTTTCAGTTGGAATTTTCTCAACCTATTAAACAATCTCCTTAGATTTTCCATATGATTTTCTCCTTCTTTAGACTTGGCAATCATATCATCGACATATACCTCAACTTATTTGTACATTATGTCATGAAAAAATGCTACCATGGCCCTTTAGTAAGTTGCCCCGGCATTTTTGAGTCTGAAAAGCATTACTTTGTAGCAAAACGTGCCCCAAGTTGTGATGAACGTAGTGTTGGCTTTATCTTCTTCAGCCATTCGAATCTGATTATACTTGGAAAATCCATCCGTGAAAGAGAAAATATGGTTTCCGGCTGTATTATCGACCGATACATCGATATGGGGTAAAGGAAAATTATCTTTAAGGGTTGCTTGATTGAGGTCTCGAAAATCTATGCACATCCTGAATTTCCCATTCTTCTTCATAACTGGTACTATGTTGGCTACCCACTCAGGATAATCAAATACCTTAATGAAGCTGACTTCCAATAATTTTTTTTACTTCTTCCTTGATTTTCAACAAGATATCTGGTATGAACCTTCTCAACTTTTGTTTCTTAGGCTTGATATCCTCTTGAGTAGGTAAGTGATGGACCACAATCGATGGGTCTAATCCGAATATATAGTCATAAAACCATGCAAATACGTCTTGGTATTTAGATAGCAATGTGGTCATCTCTATCTTTTGATTTTCTTCCAAATTTCCCCTAACCTTCAATACCTTAAGGTTTTTGTTGGTACTGACATTAATTATCTCTATTGGCTTATCAATGGAAATTCTACTCATTTCATGTTTTTGCCAGCTTTCTTATACGTCATTATGGTCATCAACATCACCTCCAACGTCTAACCTAGTAGGGCCAAAAGTAATATCAATATTCTTATTGCCTATCTGCACGAGGTATCCATGGGCTTTATTTGAGTAGTTAGATCTAGAAAGAAAAAGAAAGTGTGCAAAAGGAAGAGTGTAAGTAAGGTAGGAATAAAGAGAAAAGAAGCTGATTTTATTTTGGGGAACTCTTTGTTGAATACAAGCATTTAGAGAACAGAGGCAATTTATTACAAAATTCTATAAAATACTGGATCATGATTCATCCTTTACCCTAGGGAAGACTTATTATTATTCACAGGGATGGAGAACCAATTATTCAAGTGATGGGCTTTGTTGATTAGGCTAACCCCTTCATTCTTGTTGGAAGTACCTTCTTTAGCGGGCTTTGAGTTTTAGGTTTCGGTCTTAATGAAAGTTTCTGACAATGGTGGGAAGTTCATTGGAGTGTAATACAACCTGTCACCCTTTTTTCCCCTGGCTTGCATTCTTTGCAATTCTTTTGTTGGGGTTGGAATGTACCCTAACCCATAGGACCCAAATTGGCCTTCTTTGTATTTTAGCCTTTCTCCTTTCTATTGATTAGTGATCATGCATACCTCGTTAAACATTTAGAGTCTAAAGTCCTCTTGTTCTTCTATACCGATATAGGGTATGGTTGTCTCTTTATAGACTTCGTAATTTTGGTCACCCAGAATTGTGATGACCTGGCCATTAGAGATGAACTTAACTTTCTAGTGAAGAGTTAACGGTATAGCCCCTGCTGAATGTATCCAAGGCCTTCCTAATAATAGATTAAAGGTCTTTGGAATGTCTAAAACTTGGAATGGGATGCTGAACGTCTGTAGGGCGATATCAACTGATAGGTCCACCTCCCTTATTATCTCTCTCCTAGATCCATCAAAAGCTCTTACCATTGTTGAACTAGGTTTGATAGCAGTTGTATCGATGCCTAATAGATCCAGGGTGGCTAAGGGACAAACATTTAAAGACCACCCATTGTCGATGAGGACTCTTGTTGTGATGATGTTATTTATCCTTACTATTATGAAGAGAGGCTTTATGTATTGGGTACCTTCTTTGCTCAGTTCTTCGGTGGAGAAGGAAATTTGATCTATAGTGAGGATGGAATTGGTGACAGAGCCAATCCTTTCAATCGAGATTTTACAAGGGACCTTGACATCCCTTAGCATTCTAAATAAGGCCTCTCGGTATGGGTCTGATGCCATCAATAGACTTATGAGGGATATTTGTTCTGGAGTCTTAGCGAACTAGTTCATTATATTGTACTCATTAGACTTGATGATTTTGGTGAAGGTAGTTAATCCTTCTTCATGTTCAGCTTGTTTGGTGTTTGGCATTTCCTGTACACCCTTCTTTTCTAAGTCTTCCTTTGGACTGTAGATTATGCAGAAACGAGTCATCCCTCCTACAAGCGAGCTTGATTGCCCCTGGTTTATTGCCTGGTAATTAAAAGGGGCAGCTTTATAATTTTCGGGGGCCACAGGTATGTGGAATGTGTACCTTTTAGTTTGTAGGACCTCTTTTTTGTAGAACCTATAAACCTTTGGTTCTTGGTTTCGACCGATCATGTTGATGGCAAATTCTAGGTGGTCAGATATGATATTGATGACAAGTCCATGTTTAGCAATGGGTTGTTGTTGATGTTTAGGGTAGGTGCTTCTACAAAATCCAGTTGTACTATACTTTCATCAATCAAATCTTAGATTTTGTTTTTCAACCTCCAGCATGAATAATTTGAATGGCCTACTTGCCCTAGATGATATTGACATCTTGCATTGGGATCAAAGAACTTCGGCTTGTATCTTTCATTGGGAGCCTCAGAATGTAGCAGATTATCTCTTCTTAACTTCTTGAGCAACTAACTAAGTGGAACAAGTATTCTGGTGAATTGTCTCAGGGCCCTGTTAACCTGTAGTTGGTTTCTATATTGTGGTTGAGCTAGTAGGGGATTCGTCCTAAAAGAAACTTAGGAGTTAGGTCTTGCACTCAAGTTGACCATATTGATAGTAGCTTCTCTAAGCTTACTAGTGGTGGGTTTAGCAGAAGGTGGTCGTCTATCTACTGTTTCTTGCAGCGTGCTAGAGGAAATGGCATTCTCAATTCGGTACCCTGCTGTTACTATTTCTATAAAGCTAGAAGAGGCTTATCTAATTAGGTGAGCAAAGTAGGGCCTCTTAAGAGTGTTAATGAAAGTTACCATCAGCTCTTTTTCAATCACAGGGGTAGATACCCTTGCAGCTAAGGACCTCTACCTTTGAGCATATTATTTAAAGGACTCATTGTGCCTTTTCCTTAGGGCAACCAAATCCATCATTGTTGTTGCCACTTCGACATTAAATCTATATTTCTCATAGAATGTTTTAGCCAGCTTCTCCTATGTATTTACCTAATTTAATTTCAACTAGGCATACCAGGTTAAAGCAGGGCTTGTCAGGCTGTCTTGAAAGGTCTGGACCATGAGTTGATCATACCGTGTATACTTGCCTATCTTACATACATACAACCAGGTGTATAGCTTGGGGCATCCAGTCCCATTGTATTTTTCAAAGTCAGGTACTTTGAATTTTTCTGGGAAGCTTCCATAATTGTAGGCAGAGAAGTCTGTTATTCCAGCGTACTCAAATCCATCATACCCCTTGAGCGTTTTCATTTTTTTGGTGATCTGTCGAGTTAACCACTCTTTGAGCTCCTTTAATCTATCCTAGTTAACTTCAAGCTTCGGGTTGATTGGGAATGAGTAAGTATTCGGCTCAAAGGTTGGCTTGGCCTTTGGAAATACCCCTTTAGTTTCAAAGGATCCAAAGCCCTGATTGCCTTTAGGGTAAGCTTCTTCTGTTTCAATGGGTAGGGCCTCAGTATTCTTTCTATATTGGGCTTTAGAATGCTCTTCATTTGATGGGGCCATATACCGTTAGTACGTATAGCATAATATGATGATTTCATGTATAAGATAAATTACATATTGTATAATATTTTAAGCATAATTGGTGCTATTTGAAAAATATACGCATACCCTATAGACATATATTACTTATTAAAATAATACTTTCACTAATAACATTATATTACATTATTATGTTATAATTATATATATGTAATAAGGGTTACGTGATAAGTAACATAGAAACGATGGTACATATTCAATATGTATATTTATGTGACAAAATGATATATATATTTAATAAAGTTTTGTATTAGCCATATGGACAAGTTAGTTAACTTAATAACCATAAGGCAAAAATATGATAATTACCTAAAGAAATATTTTAACATCTTATTTATCCTTAGTTTCTACTCTATATGAACCTATTAGAGACTTTTAAAGATAATTAACTAGGAGGCCAAGTAAGTGGATATTTCTATTTTTGTGCAAGTAGACCTAAGTCTACTTGACTTGGAGTCAGTTATATTGCAAATTGTAATTGTGTACTGGATTGGTTGAATGCCTGATTCTGTTAAATGTGCATTAACTAAGTGAAGACTTTTCTCATGTATGGCTAATTTGTTAATGTGCATTATTGCTTGAAAAACATAGAAAATGAACTATCCTTTAGGGTGCTCACCTAAGTGAACCCTATATGAAGGATTAAATTGTAAAGTTGAGACATAAAGCTGGAGTTAAGATAGTTGAGATGTTTATGATGTGGAAGTTAGGATTTATGCTTGATATTAGGTTCTTACATTGTTTACAATACTCATGGCATGACACGAAAGGACCTACAGGTCATGTAACGACCCTAGGAGAGGCCTAGTAGTATTGTCTAAAATTTTCATATCACGTATGTACCTATGATAACAAAATCACTTTACAAGTCAGAGATTGCAAGACTCTAAATAGTTATTTGTTAGAGTCTTCAATGTTAGTTCATTGACTCATTATATAATATAAATAATTATGGATATCCATTTTTTCACAATTCCTTAGAACCGTAGAGAATCAGTATCCCCTACCAAAATAATGAAATAAGATAGACAATTCAAAAAAAAAATTCTAAACTTACTAAAGATACTAAACTGAATTGAAATATTAGTCATTTTCTGAAGCATTCTAAAGTAACTATATAAGCTTTTCACTATATTGATTCAGTGGTAGCATTCTGCACTAAATTCCTATCCCTATCCTAACTATCGATCAACCTGCAAGGAAAAGAACTGTTAGGGTGTAAGCTTACGCTTAGTGAGATAATTACTCTCATCAATACCACATGGAAAAATTTATTAGATGCACAATCGTATGATGCATGAACAATTAGTATGCCAAACAATGCATGCAGTGGCCTAGGAACTACATACAACTCAGAATTTCACCCCTTGTAGTCGAGGTTTAGAGATAATTGATTGACCCAAACTAAAATTCGGGTTCTAGACGTTGGGTTTTAATTCATTAACACTATTGTGCTTAAGTCAAACAAAACTATGTATATATATACAAATATATACTTTCATTACTGAATAATAAATCATATTTTCAAAATCCCAAGTCTAGCGGTGTGGTGGCCTCCGCAATCCATAAACACACGCCCTAAGCAGAAGCCACAAGACTCAGCCCCTCACCGACAGTTGGTGTCTCCTGGCGCTTAGTAAGCCCATTAGCTTAGAACAGAGACTCAATATATATGATGACAAAGCTAGTGCCCAATCCTACAGGAGGCTCATCTTCCTGTAAGTCCCTTCCCCTCTTCTACGTGAAGTGGCAGTCGGTGTTATCCGTATGCAATATGGAGAATGCATGATTCATTTTGATTTCTTAATCGTATAAGTGATTAACTTGATTTTTAAGGTGATCAGACAATTTCATTACATACAATTCGCATGTATATATTAGTATAAACAATTCCCATGTATATATTAGTACAAACAATTCCCATTATTATATATAATTAAAAAGTCACCACATTCACCCACAAATTTATACACATGCGTTTCCCATATCCCACAAGCATCCAAATTTATATATATAAGTTTAGGTGCATCTATTCTACAAGCAAAATCAAGTAAAGAGTAATCGAGAATTTACTTACTCTACCATGCGGATCAATCAAAATAATCCAGGATGGGTCATCTCCCAAAAGCCGGGTCCCCCAAACATCGCAAATACGATACTATAAGGATTTGAAATAAAACCTAAAAAACTAAGATAAAACCCTTTAAGTTATACTTTTGACTTGGTTTTATAATTTTTTCCCAGTTTTACTTAAAAGTTCAATCGCGTATAACTTTCTCGTTTTAAATCCGATTTTTATGATCTTATAGTCAATATTCATCGTTTTTTAGTTTACTTTAACGTGGTAAGGTTATATTTTTGAAATGAGGTATGCAAATCTATCCATGGGTCAGAATAGTAGCGATCCTCATGTTTTGGAGTGCTTTTGGGCCTTGTATGGTAAATGGGCTTTTTGATAAGTTGAGAAATCCTTTAGGCTTGGTCTTAAGATTTTATCCCAAGCTTAAAATACTCCTTGAGATCAGATTTACAACTTTGATTTATACTCCTAAGGCTAACAACCACTTCATGGGCTCTTTAGTGGGCTTAAGTTGTCAAATGGGCTTGTTTTTTGTTCAAACTAAAGTTAGTAACTTTATTAGGCTTATGGAGTCTTAGGTCGATTTCTTGTGGGCTTCAAAAAAACCTCTTTTAATATTTTAAAATACTGGTCAGAATTTTAATGAAAGCCCAACTTAGAGTTCTAGGCTCGTTTTGAGAGTTTTAAGCTCGGTTTTGAGTTTTAGGCTTTGTGTACTTACTATACTTGCTTTAGTTGATCTTTTCACTTTGTTCACTTACTTTTATCATATTTTTAAGTGTCTTTTACCCATGCTCCAGATCTGGTCATGATGATTTCAAGGGGTTCTCACTTGGTTTTTCAACTTGTTTCATCATTTCCTTAAGTTTAGGTATTAGATCATGCACTTAGATTACTTGTATCCAAATCTTAACTTAACCTTTCTTCCGTAAGATAATTCTTTAACTCATGCTTCACACAAAGAAATAGAAGATCTTTCACTTATTACAACTTCCATATCATAGCTCATGTCATGCAAAGTTAGTTTCTTCATAAAACTTCATGTGATGAATTTTTCCTTAACTTAAGTTTAGATTTGAGCTTGTTTAACTTAATGGAAATAAAATCAACATCCAAATGACTTTTGAATCCTCACGTCCAGCATGCTTATCTTCCATTAAAGTTATTGTTTCAAGATTTTCTCAACTTAAAATCTTCCATTCAAACTGTTAAACAAGTATCTTTACAAAATACCAACTTTATATACTCATGTTTCAACTTCATGTAAGGGTTTCATGAGTTTGTTTCTTAGAATGGTCTTTGGTGTTATAACAACTTAAAATGATACTCATATCTTCAAGAAATCAAAGTCTCCTAACATAAACACTAACCCACTAATCACAAGAAACAATTACTCGTCCTTAAAGCGAAATATGGTGGTTGTGCACAAAGGTTCCACTTAAGCTCTTAACTTTGCTTCCTCCTTTTGCAACCTTTTGGAAACCCGAGTTGTTTAACCCTTTGGAATGGGGTTTGTGGAAGGTTCTAATGGTTCTAAAAGAGCTTAGATGTTGGAAGAAAATGAGACAAGAAAAAGAAATGGGAGTGTCGTGAGTGGGACTTAGAAGTGGCGGCCAAATGGAGGATTTTTGTAAGGTTGAATTTCTTTTTTTGATTTGTGTTTAAAGTGAGAGAAAAGGAAGTGAAAATGAGAGTGAAAGAGGGAGAGAGTGGTAGATTTTTGAATGAGAGAAAAAGTGTGTGCAAGAAGCTTTAATTGATTGTCTTGTAGCTTACATAAAAGTCAACAATTGCAACTATTGATAATGTAAGTATTAAGGAGTGAATAGTGGTGTGTAAGGGAAAGTGATTGATGGTTGAAAGACAAGGGTATGGCCCCCCTTTTCTCCTTGTTCAAATCTACTATTTAGTGTCCTTTGGGGTCATGGAATGATCATGTCTCATTTAATGAACTTAAGCATGTGAAATCTTGTGAAAAATTGTCCATATGTAGTATAAGTAAAGGGGTGATAAGGAAAATGTCTTATTACTAAATTTTGATAAGTTATCAATTGATAAATGATTCCAACTCTCAATTGATAAGTCATCTAAGGTGATTAGTTGGTCTACTTATTTATGTGTAAGGCTTAGACATAAAGATAAGGGCATAGCCTTATAGGAAATTGTTTTAGGGTTTTTATCTTATATTGTTTTGTAATTTATGATTTGATTTTTATGAAATTGTGAAATTTTCTAAGGTTAAATGAAATTGTTCAAATTAAATTATCGATTAATTACATAGGATTAAAATTCCTTAATTGTTTTAAGGTTTAGGGCTTAAGTGACTTTAGAGCTCGTAGTTCTTCAAGCTCGGATTTTATCGATAATTGGTTTTTGAATTGGAAAATTTTAATTTGTTTCTAAATGTAAACTTAAGTTCTCAGTTTCGTTGATCCTTAGGAACGTTCGGTTAGTACTTTTAATTGAATCATGGGCCCACTAAAAGTAGGGTTTATATTTATCAATTGATAAGTTATTTAGGATTATTGGTTGGTTTACTTATTTATATCCACAAATCTTATGCATGAAAATAAGGAGATTATCTTATATAAAATTCTTTTGGAGTTTGTCTCTTTAATTGATTTATAAGTTATAATTTAATTCTTATAAAATTATGAAAATTTTTAGAGTTGAAAAAAATTATTCAAATTAAATTCTTAATTAGCTACTTAGGGTTACAAGTCCTTAATTGTTTTAGGGTTTTGAGTTTAGAGTCTATGGTTCTCATATTTGAGTTTTATCGATCATAAGGTTTTGAATTGGAAAATTAAATTTGTTTTTAAATGTAAACTTGAATTCTTAGCTTAGTTTATCCTTGGGAACATTTGGGAAGTGTTCTTAGTTGAATCACAAGTTCGCTAAAAGTAGGGTTTATAATTTATCCATACGTAACATGGCTTATAAGTGAAAATAAGAGAATTATCTTATATGAAATTCTTTTAGGGTTTGGTTCTTAAATTAATTTATAGGTTGTGATTTGCCTCTTAAGAAATTTTCGAGTTTTCTAGAGTTAAATAAAATTCATTGAAATTATATTTTTAATTATTTATTTAGGATCATAAGTCCTTGATCATCCTAGGTTTTAGGGTTCGAGTGAGTTTATGTATGTTTTAGGGTTTTTCACCAACTTGGGAATAATTTACTTACACTTAGGAGCTTAAGGATCAATTGGCTTAATTATTTAGGAACAACGCTTTATTATGCAACATATATATATATATATATATATATCATATGATAGATTAAGAAAAGGAAATTGCTTAATAATATATTTATATATATATACATATTGTGGGGCTACTTATGTATGGAAGTAAAATAATTTTTGTAAATTTATTAATTTATTCGTTTAACTAGCTTAGTTTTGTTATTTATTATTACTTAAAATAATCCTTGATTCGCTTGTTATCAATTTTATATGATTTCACAAAATTATTGATAATTTTATTGATTTATGGCTTTTCAAGCATTAAGATAATTTTATAGAGTTTTAAAAAAAATTTTATGATTTGATATTTAAGATTCCTATTAAGTTTAGGTTTACATTTTTAAAAGTACATGCATGTAGGGATTGGGGTTTTCTTGCATGATTAGGGTTTCCAAATCATATAATAGTGTCTTTTAAGTTCGTTTTAAGTTTCAAGTTTAAAATTTTAGTCGTTTTTCATTTTTTATTGATTTAGGGAAATATTTATGATACTCGAGTTCGACACCATGTTTAAAAGGTTAAATTTACAGAGTCTACAGGTCAAGTTTTTGAAAGCTTAAATATTGCTAAGTTGAGTTTTGATTATATAGATTTGCATTGCTCAATTAGTTATGGCCACTTCATGTGGTTTTAACTAGGCCGGCTATATGCTAGATTTCTAAACCACAATAGGTGGTTTCAGTTTTGCAGAGTTTTGGGGGTTTTACTCCCAAGTAGCTCCTTATTACCTCTAGGCATAGGTCGATGAATCTTTAAGGCCAAGCTTAGATATACTCTATTCTACTTGGACTCCCACATAATTACTAACCTTCTGAGTACCAAACTATAGCTTATGTACATAATTCTTTGCTTAGATTCCTGTCTAGTCACTGACTTGCTAAGTGCTAAGTCTAAGGTTATTGTACACTAAGCTCTCCTTTTCCATCTTACCAAGCTACAGCTTTACCCAATCACCCAACATGGCTCAGCAATGGCCACTCCAACAATAGTTGGTTCAACTTAGCCAAGTGCCTTAAGATCCTATAACACAAACCCATTGATAGGCTACCACTTATCCCTTACTTTTTTGGCATTTATACTATATTCCTTTTTGTCCTTTGTTATATTTACCCTTTTTGTATATACTAAGAGTCTCTTTCTTACATTATCCTTTATGTAATTTTCCATTATTGCATTGTTGTCTTAAATGACTTATTATAAATAGTCATTCTTACTATAGCCACAATCATCTTACACCTTATAAGTTAATGAATATTCTTTTTCTCTTCGAGTACATCCCTTTTTCAAACTCTTATCTAATCTTGCCGAGTAGCTCAAGATTAGTGGCAAATGGACATTAGTATTAGCTTGTGCGTTATCTCAAACGAAGTACTAATACCCTATGAGTAGCTTCATGGAAGCTACTGCATTTGTTAACCTATCCTTTTCCTCTTCTTTGATAATTTAAAGGATCCACCTAGTTACTACTTTCTATGGTAAGCCCTAGTGATTAACTTAACTCCTAAGTACATCGTATAATCTTGGTATTAGAGCTAAAGGCTAAGGCCAAGAGATAAGTATTATAGTAGTTGCTTCTAGTTATAGTTATGTGTTCTGTTATACTCTATTTCATTAGTAGAAAAACAAAGCAAGTTCCAAAGTCATTGTACAATATCATATTAGCAAATTTGTGTGTACTTTCTGTTTAGTAGTAGACTTCCTAAAGTTTTGTATTGAGAATTTTGAATCCCAGTGTTCAAGGAGAGATTAATGATGATGAAAATGATGCTCATAGTCATGGTTGTGTTACCCAACAGACCCCGTGAACTACAAACAAGCAATTGAAAGACCTTGCTACTATCATAGCCAACTTAGCTATATCTGTATAGAAGGTAGTAGAGACTAAACCTCAAGAGAAGGTTAATGAACGATGCCAAGATGTAAGAGATAGGTCGAAAAGATAAGTAGCTAAGCATATAGCACCAAAGGTTGTTAATGTGAACTTACATCCACCTTAACATGTTGAGAAATTTACGAGGAGGAGAATAGAGTTAGATGAAGTTAAAGAGTATGGGGAAGAGGAAGAACATATTGATGCATTTGAAGAGCATGAGCTCCATACTCCTAGAGGAGTCGAACTTCTTAAAGTGTAGATTACGAGATTTATTAGGTCTAGTAGTGTTGATGACTACTTAGATTGGGAGGAGTAGATTGAGAAGAAATTTGATTTCTAAGATATTTGAAGATATTATGAAGACTCAGTGCATATTCAAGTAGCTACTTTAAAATTTTCTAGGTATGTAGCAATGTGGTGGAAGAGATTGTAGAATGTATGTCAGTAAGCCCAATATGAAATTTGAGCTTGGAATGAGATGAAGAGAGTTCTGAAGAGCAGATTTGTTCTAGAACACTATGAGTAAAGATACTTTTAGACATCTCCAAGAACTCAGAGAATGTAGTCAATCAATAAACGAGCATGTCAAAGAGTTCCAACTACTAATGATTTATAGTGATGTTGATGAGTTGGAAGCGCGGACAATAGCTAAGTTCATTTCTAGACTAAGATCCGAGATTGGTAACATAGTAGAGGTATAGAGACTTGGAAATCTAGATGAAACCATCCAAGTAGCATAAAAGGTCAAAAAGCAAAGGTGAAATCAACTCAACTGAGTACTAAGTGGTTGACTTAGCTTACCAAGCAGAGCTGGTATGCCGAGCTAACTTAGATATGACCAAGTTCAACATAACACCAAGGTTGACCATTGCAGCCAATTGCTAAGTAGACCTAAAGATGGCAGAGGGAAGACTAAGGCTAAGGAGCTTAAGGTCAAAAGAGATCAAGGTTAGAGCTTTAGTATGAAGACTAGAGAGATAAAATGTTTCAAGTGCTTGGGTTTTGTACACGTAGCTAGTTAATGTCCTAACTGACACATCATGACCATCAAGGGAGACAAAACCCAATTTGAAGTAGAAAGTGCTGGAGAAAGTGAGGAAGAGGGGGAAGCTAAATAGTATGTTGATGAATTCTTAAAAGACTCCGAAGCCCTTACTCAACTTGAGCAAGGGGAACAATACCTCAATTTGGTTGTTCAAAGAATCATTGGCACCAATGTTATAAGGGAGGATGAGTAGTGAGAGAACTTCTTTCTCACGAATTGCTAAGTGAATGGTAACTTATGCGTTGTGATCATTAATGGAGGAAGTTATGCCAATGTGATAGCATAAGGTATGGTGAAGGCTCTGAAGTTGCTAACCTATCCTCATCCTAGACCATACAAGATTCATTGTCTTAATGAGAAGGGTGGATTACCTATTACTGGACAAGTTAGAGTGTCAATTACTATTAGTAATGGATATAGAGATGAGGAGTTGTGTAATGTCTTACCCATGTGTACTTCATACGTTCTACTTGGTTGACCTTAGCTATTTGATTTGAAAGTTCTCCACAATGGATATAGGAATACTTATATGTTCCAAAAGGATGGGAAGAAGGCTGCATTGACTCCTATACTCCAGAAAGAAGTTTAGGAATCTTAAGATAAGATTTCCAATTCCTTGTAGAGGAAGTCCTTAGTGATTTCTCAAGCCTAATTTTCCAAAGATGTTAAGAAGGAAGTGTATATACTCTTATTGGTCATAAGACTACTAGAGTTGAAAGAAGTCAGAGCATTACCTATCAAGGTGTAGACATTGCTCTAAGAACATGACAACTTGTTTCCTTCATGTTGTCGAGAGGTTTACCCCTTATCAAAGGTATAAAGCATTACATCGACCTTTAGCTTGGAGTTGCCCTACTTAACCGACCTACCTATAGGCTCAATCTTAAGTAGGTAAATAAGCTAAAGAAACAAGTTGATGAGTTGATGGAGTATGGATATGTTTAAGGAATCATAGGCCCTTATGCTGTACCAGCTATCCTAATGCCAAAGAAAGATGGCTCATAGAGAATCTGCATTAATAGTTGAGCTATTAATAAGATCACTATCAAGTACCAATATTCGATCCTATGATTGGATGATATGTTTGATGAGTTGTGAGGTACATGAATATTTTCAAAGGTTGATCTAAAGAGTAGCTACCACCAGATTCAAATGAGATTGAGAGATGAGTAGAAGATTGATTTCAAAATGAAGGATAGTCTATTTGAGTGGTTGGTGATGCTGCTCAAGCTTACAAAAGCTCCGAGCACCTTTATGTGACTTATGAATCATATTTTGAGACCTTTGATTGGTAAATGTGTTGTTGTCTACTTTGATGATATTTTGGTCAATAGTACCAACTTCATTTCTCATGTTGCGCACTTAAGATTTGTATTTGATATCCTCCATATTGAGCAATTGTTTGGCAATTTAAAGAAATATGTGTTCTGTTAGAGCGAGGTAATATTCCTTAAATATGTTGTCTTTGGTGGAGGAAATAGAGTTGATGACAAGAAAGTTCCAACTATTCTTGAATGGCCAATGCGGACCAGTGTTGCCAAAGTAAGGAGTTCTCTTGGTCTAGCTTCATTTTATCGAAGATTCATTCGGAACTTTAGTTCCATAGCTACCTTGCTGACTAAGCTAACTAGGAAGAACTCTAAATTCAAATGGTTCGAAAAAGCTCATAAGGTTTTTGAGGAGATCAAAGCTAAGTTAACTTCTACCCTAATATTAGTACTATCTGATTTTAGCAAGGTTTATAAGCTAAAATGCGATGCATCCAAAGTCGCCATTAAATCTGTTCTTATGTAGGAGCATTGACTAGTTGCATATTCCAATGAGAAGCTAAGAGGTGCCATACTAAATTACTCGGCATATGAGAAGGAATTCTATGCCTTTGTTTGAGAACTTTAGAATTGGCAATATTACCTATTGCCGAGTGAGTTCATTTTCTATACCAACCATGAATCTCTTGAACATCTCAGAGGACAGCAAAAACTCTCCCGATGCTATGCTAAGTAGGTCGATGTCACTACTCGTAAGATAGTCTATTAGTGGTAGACGATAGTATATTAGTCAAAAGTAATCAATTAGTGCCTTCTTATCCATTAATTACTTTCAAAGAGTACATGATGCGTTAATTCCAAAACAAACCATAGAGTAATGTTAAGCTTGAATTTTTTGGTTTTCTATTTCAATTTGATTTTCCATTTTCTGATTAATGCTAAACTCTAACTCATTCAATATTAATTCTCTACTAAAGAAATTGGGAAATTCCAGTTCTTTTTTAATTAAAAAACTTTTGAATTTCCCACTCAACTAAGGTTAGGAAAAAGAAAATTGTAATCAATTGGACAGATTAACTATGATTTAGCTACCGATTTTTTACTTTAATTTGATAAAAAAATCAGAGGGTTTCGAATTCGGGGCTTAACCTATTAAACCTTAATGGATACTACTGTCTATTTTCCAAAATTAGGCTTATTCATAAAAAATTTCCCTTTTCTAATGTTTTTAAGAAAAATGAAAACCAAAAGAAAATAACAAAAAAGACCTTAAGTTTCTATAGATTTTGATGTCACCCCCTCGAAGGTACTTACGTACTTATTAGATAGGATTAGATGACTATAGTACTTTCCAAAAACTTTAATAGGTTAGTTCTTTTTATAAAAAAAATAATCTGCTAGATTTATGTTTTTATTAACCATTTTATTTTTATTAAGAAAAATCTCTAAAAGCCTAATTTTTATTACCAATTTTTTTAGAAAAAAAAAACCTAAAAACTAATTTTTGAGAAGACCTAAATTAAGATTTTTATTTTATAAAAACAACTAGGTGATAAATTTTTTATTTTCAAGAAAACCCCTAAAGACCTAAAAATGCAATTTTTATTAAATATGCAATATCTTAAATGTTGAATCTTTTATATAGAAAAGATGCCTAAACCATAAAAAAAAAAAAGCCTAACTATAGAAAAAATACCTAAATCATGGACAAAATGCTTAACTATACAAAAGATATCTCAATCATGGAAAAGATGTCTAACTATATGAAATATGTATAAACCATGGAAAAAAGCTTAACTATAAAAGATACATAAATTATGAAAAAGATGCTTAACTATAGGAAATATATCTAAACCATGGAAAAAAAAAATGTCTAAACCTTGGAAAAAAGCATAACTATAAAAGATATCTAAATCATAAAAAAGATGTCTAAATATAGGAAAGATATCTAAATCACAAAAAAGATGCCTAGCTATAAGAAAGATATCTAAACCATGTAAAAGATATCTAAAGCTAAACTAAGGAAAAAAATGTCTAGCCATAGAGTAGATATAAATTAAAGATTTTTTTTTTATTTTGTAAAAATTTGAATAAGTAACAAAATGATTTTTTTATTTACAAAACCTTAACATGCCTAATGTAACTTTTCTAAATTAATATAATATGTAAAGGATGAGATTTTGTAAAATATGAGATTTTATAAAAATGCCACTTTGAAAATATGAAATATAAAAAAAAAAATTTAACTTAACACATGTTTACTAGATACTAACACTATAACTAACTACTAACAATTAAAGACATTATGAAAATAAAGAAATTAGTAAAAGTCTTAAAAATAACTATGGATAAAAATAGTAAAATAAATAAACAAATTGCACAAAATGAAATAAAAAATAAATAAATAAAACAAACTATATACAATAACTAAAAACCACTATTATTTATTTGCATGGCAAAGCACACAAAGTTGACGAAAAGAAATGGATTAGATCCTAAGTCTTATCGTACACACAATTGTGGAATTGGTATGAAGAGTGAGTTCAAGCATGTTTTTAGTGAATGCGGAATTGAATCCCCGGCTTGTACTGCGCAATCCCTATTTATAAGACTTGAAAAAAAATCTTTTAGATCAGATCAAATCAAATTTAAATTGATAAAGATCCAAAATAGATTTGAATCTAACAAATCTTGATTTGATTGGATTTAACGTCAACGTATCAAATTTTCTTTTTTTTTTCAACAACTATTTAATCAAGATTCTATCTAATTAATCTTTTTGAATTATTTTCCTTTTTAGTCTTTTTGCCTCATTTCACGAAAATTTTCTATTTTTTAGTCTTTTTATCATTTTTCAATTTTTTTATTATTTTCTAAATTAAGACCCTAAAAAAAAAAGATTAAAATTACGAGGCAAAAATGATTGTCTACAACTACCCCTCTTTATAGTGAAGTTTGAGTAAAACTTTGCCACAAAGACAACAAAAACACTATTTTTTTCCTTAAAGATCACTCTGTCTTAAGAAGCGTTATAATTAGCTAGCTATCTTAAGGCTGGTCCATTAGGGATTTGGTGATAAAAACTAAAAAAGAAAGATTGTGAGGGTAGTGCCCCTGTGGGTTGGTAAGAACCCTAAATGAATGAGTAAAGTGCTCCCTAAGCTAGCTAAAACCCTAAAGAGATATTAAAGACTTGATTGTACCCTTTATGGGTTGACTAACCAAAGCAAGCGAAGCGCTCCTTGAGCTGGCTAAGACTTCAAAAAGATACCAATGACTTAGTCGTGCTCCTTATGGACTGACTAACCAAGACGGGCGAAACACTCCTTAAGCTAGCTAAAACCCTAAAGAGATATTAATGACTTAGTCGTGTCTCCTATGGGCTGACTAACCAAGGTAGGCGAAGCACTCCTTGAGTTGGCTATGACCTTAAAGGGATATTAATGACTTGGTTGTGCCCCTTATAAGATGACTAATCAAGGTAGGCAAAGCATTCCTTAAGCTGGCTAAGACCCTAAAGATCATTAATAACTTAGCCATACTACCTATGGGCTAACTAACCAAGACAGGTAAAGCGATCCTTGAGCTAGCTAAGACCTTAAAGAGACAATGATGACTTTATCATGCCTCCTATGAGCTAACTAACCTAAGTGAGCGACATGCTCATTAAGTTGGCTAAGAACCTAAAAAGATGTTAAGAACTTGGTTATGCCCCCTATGGGCTAACTAACCAAGGTAGGTGAAGTGTTTCTTGAGTTAGCTAACACCCTAAAGAGATTAAGAACTTTGCTATGCCCTTTATGGGCTAACTAACCAAGGCGAGCAAAGTACTCCTTAAGCTGGCTAAGACGTTAAAGAGATATTGAGAAACTTGGTGGTACCCCCTATGGGTTGACTAATTAAGGCAGGTAAAGCACTCCTTAAGTTAGCTAAGACTTTAAAGAGATAAAAACTTGGCAGTACCCCCTATGGGCTGATTAACTAAGGTGAGTGAAACGCTCCTTAAGCTAGCTAAGACCTCAAAGAGAATGGGCAAAGAGCTCCTTGAGCTGGCTAAGATCCTAAAGAAAAGTAGATCGGGATAACGCTTATAGATACCTAATTTTTGCTCCCTTTTCTATTTTTTAGATTAGGTTATAGGGTCCAAAATTAGAAGAAGAAAAAAACAAAGCAAATAAGAAACTAAAGAAAACCTTAAAAATTAAGAAATTTAGAAAAAAATAAGAATTATAGAAAAATACAAAAAAATTAAACATTAAGAAAAAGCACAATAAAAAAGAAATTTTAGAAAGAAACTTTAGAAAGAAACCCGAAAGGATAAAAAGTTTAGAAAATAAAATTTTTAAAAAATTAGAAAATTTGAAAAAATAAAAAATTTTAGAAAATAACATGTTATTAGGATAGCTTAATTTTAATTTTGGTTTAAAAGTTGGGTTGTTGAAGTTAGACTTAGATTTAAATCTAACCCAAGCTAACTGAGTCTATATGTACAATTTGATTGCACATATAGACAAGTTACAGGCTAACAGCTTAACAGTTAAGCATATGAACATAACATTAGTATTGAGCATGAGGTCTTGAGATTGAATCTTAGCAAAGGTAAGGAGGCCTTTTTTTCCTTTCTTGTTTACTATTGACTAGCACAGTGCCATGTGTCAGGATTTGGTTGCACCACGTATCCTAACACGTAGCATAATTGAATTGGATAGCTTTACGGACATAGTATGCCACGTCAATGCCACGTATCACATGATGACATGTGGCACGTCGAGAGTGGTCGGCACGATTGACGTGGCGCCATGTCGGCCCATTTTTCCTTCCCCTTCTTTCCTTTTTCCTTCGTTTTCCTCTCTTTCCCTCATTTTTCTCTAAGATTCCAACACTTTCCTCCTCGAACAACTAGTTTCAACATGATTTTTGAACCTCTTCTTGTAGCAATTTTGCCAAATCAATGGTGAAACTGCAAACTAGACATAGCCTACTATGAACTGAACCCATTAACATGTCCAAATTTGGTTAAAAACGAATTAATTTAAGCTCCAAAAATTGGGAAAAAAAAAACTGAAAATCTAGGCATTCTTCATTAAATCTGATTCGAACTTTCCATTGTTTCTAGGATTGATTCATGTATAAAAGGAGCTTCGAGGAGTATACGTAATCATACACAACTAGCATAATCAATTGTCGTTCAAGTTGACACTATATACCAATATATCATCAAAGTACATGACCATACATCTCTCAATTAGGGGTCGCATTAGGTGGTTTATTAACCTCATGAATATGCTTGGTGCATTAGTAAGTCTGAATGGCATAACCAACCATTCGTAGAGTTCGTACCTAGTCTTGAAGGCAATCTTCTAATCATCACTTAGCCTCATTCGAATTTGGTAGTAGCCACTTTGTAGATCAATCTTCGAAAATATCTTTGTGCCATGAAGCTCATCTAACATGTCACCAAGCCTCAGTATTAGGTATCTGTACTTGACAGTAATTTGGTTGATTGCTTGAGTGTCGATGCACATGTGCCATGAACCATCTTTCTTTGGAACGAGTAAAGCAAATATAGCACAAGGGCTCATGCTCTCCTTTACATATCTTCGCTTTATAAGTTTATCCACCTATCTTTTCAGCTCAACAGCTTGCTTAGGGTTCATCCTGTATGCAAGTCAATTCGATAAGGCAACACCTGGCTATAGATCAATACAGTACTTTATGCCTTGGATTGGCAGTAATCCTCTAAGCAGTTCTTATGAAAACAAGTTAGAAAACTCATTTAGCAAGCTTCAGATCTCTTCTAAGACATCCTGTAATTCCTTCATCTCCATCAATCTTCTATCCAATAGGAACATTGCTTCATCGGTCTTCTCGACAGATCAAAGCTCTCTTCAACTCATAATTAAGGTCTTCTTCTTACTAGCTTAAGTGAGCTGGTTATAGGTTTCATTTACTTAGGATAGGGTCAGAGGTTGCAACACAATGTTCCTTCCATCCTTAACAAAGGCATAAGTGTTCTTATATCCGTTGTGCATAACACATCGGTCGAACAACTAAGGTCGTTTAAGCAGTAGATGTGAAGCTCCTATGAGGACGACATCACACAGTACTTCGTCCATGTACACATTCCCAATACTAAATGGCATGGCCACTTATTCAATCACGTGTAAAGCACCCTTATCATGAAGCCAATGTAGCTTATAAGGTCGAGGGTGCTTTGAGGTCAGTAGACCCAACCTCTATACAGAGGATTATGTAACCACATTAGTATAACTTCTACTATCCACTATGATTGTGCATAATTGGCCTTTGATGGTACACTTAATATGGAATAGGTTCTCCTTCTGATCCTCTTCGGAGTTTGGTAAGGAACTTTGTACTCATCTCAAGACTAGGGCCATCACTTCTCCCTAGTCGGAATAGACACGAGTCTCTTCTCCCTCTTTGGTCTCAGCTTTTCCATCATCTCTCTCAGGCTCACTTTCGTTGGTGCCATCCACTATATCTCCTCGAAGCACCATGATGCATTGGTTTGGACACTCAGCAGCCATATGTCTAAAGCTTAAGCATTTAATACATTTTACCTCACTGGTGTTCCATCCAGAAGTTTACCCTTTCTTATATATCCTTGAGGGCGGCCTAATCTCAACTCGGCCTGGATGACCGGTTTGGCCCTATTAGCTTGCTTGGCTATCTTTAGATCGGTCATTCCTATCCTCGGCTCAACTTGATTAGGTTGGCGTGGTATTGGGACTTGCAAGAATGTCAACCTAAGTCTACTTAGAACACTTCTTCTCTACCTTTTGACCTTTTGCGCTATCTTGATGACCTCTTCCAATGTAAAAAACCTTTATACCTCCACTTTATTGCGAATCCCATACTTAAGCCCAAAAAATGAACCTTAATACTGTATGAGCCTCTAGTTCTTCCACATCGGCTTGGATCATTATCATTTGTAACTCCCTTACATAATCATCAATAGATCAGTTCCCTTGGCGTTACTCCTGCAATTTTGCAAATGTATCTTATAGGTAGGTCTCTAGTATAAATCCGCCTCTTGATAACCTTTTCATCTCATCTTAAGCCCTAAAACCTTGTCTTCCATCTCTTACCCTAGTTGCATCCAAATTTTTCTACTACATGGTAGCATACCTAGTAAACTCCAATATAGCAAGTTGCACTTTGACAACAACTTTATACCCATAACATTCAAATACTTTCTCAGCCTTCTCTTCCCACTCCAAGTATTCATTTGCATCTCCACTTCCACTGAAGGGCGACATTTGTACCTTAACATTGTCTAGCCCTTGAAGGACTCGATGTCCTCATCCTTGTGCTCGGTAATAATCAACTTCGTCTTCTTCACCAAACCTTTCAATACCCAGCTCCTTATCATCTGCCCCAATCTCCTCCAACTCTAGTCTTCGTTTAGTAGCTCAGTCTGCTACTCCTCCAGCTTGTAGCAGTTAAATTGGGTAATTGGTTCATTTGCCTTGGCCATAGTATCTCTCAAGGGCATCTTCCTATGGGTTTTGCTATTGTATACCTTAGGGTTGTTGTCTGTTAACTTACATTGCGGTGACTAGACTCTTAACAAGGTTTATGAGTTTGTTAAGTTTATCGTCAACCAACCCTGGGGAGTTACTACCATTATGACCATGACCAAGTTGAGCACCACTACTCTAGTCACCAATAATACCCTGAACACTTGAATTAGACATGGTACAATACTTCTCAAATGGATTAACAACTTCAATACCTAATAGTCACTCAAATAAAATAGAAACAACCTTACTCTGTTTTCATAATGAGAAACAGAGTTCAAAATGAGTAACAATAAAACCACTCTTGCTGTCTCACCAACACACTGCAGTAGCCATGGAAGGAATACAATAGCTAATAATAGTAAAGTGAAACAAAACTTCACTATAACTTCATACACTCCCTCGCTGAACCATACTCTGATATTAATGAAGCTGATATCTCTCGGGGTTAGATACACGAAGAGGCACCACAATGAAGCAAACTAAGAAAATAAAATGGGGGGTTTTGCAAGTCCAAGTAGCTACCGAATGGATATGACACACCATTCAATCTTACTTAGCCAACAATCTACCGAATATGACGCACAGGTCCAAACTGAAGGGTCACTTGCCACTACTCCTTGCTAAAGGGAATAGATAAGAGTTAAATGATAATGAGAATACTAAGGTTGCTTAAGTGATCAATTTCTATATTGATTGGATTTCTTCTTCTATATACAAGAAGTGGGGGTTTATATACTTATCTACTAGGGTTATTTTACATATATGAAAAGATAAAAGGGTATTCTAGAACTAGGTTACATAAATAATACCAAAAGGCATAAAAGGGTCAAAGAATACTTAATGTGGAAGAGAAAAGAATCATTCGAGAATAATGTGTCAAAAGACATGTGTCACTTGTTGGCTGGACATTAGGAGTATAATAGAAAGTAAGCAGATGCAGGAGGGTGTTGCAGTTAGGGGCTAACCTGATCTAGATCAGGTCAGGGACCATCAGTTCTTCTAAAGAAGAGTCAGCTCAATTCGGGGTTAGATGCTTATGATCGGATTGGGAGCTCGCCTCGGCTATTCTTAGGCTATCTTTTGGGATAAACCTTAGTTGTTGAATAGGGGTGAATTTGATACAAATAAGGATTTGATAGTCAGGTTGGTAGGAGACTAGCTTAGGGTAAAAGTCCCCATCTCGGCTAGGGCCTAGAGCTAATATCCTTTGAACGAGTCCTTAGAGTCTTCTAGCTCGGCTACTTATGATCGGTTTAGGGGGTTGATTCCTATTAAAATGGCTCAGATGAGAAAACTAAAGCTAATGATTATTGACTCTGTTTTCTTTCTTTTGTTTTATTTTGTGTATTTTTAGACTCACTGACTATTTAAGAGCTTAACTAATGTATTTTGCCAAAGACTCTCACATCGAATGTTGTTATGGTTTGTTTTAATATGTTTAATGGTCAGGTTTCTTTTATATTCCAATTGTCATGGTGATTAAAAGATGTCTATTTTGAGGATTTATGGCCCAAACACATTGATCAAACTTCAAATAAGGGAGTCCTGTTCTTATTGTTGTTTGTTTTGAATTTTTTTTTCTTTTTGATCCCTATTATGTGTTTGCCTTCCTCAAACATTGAGGATAATGTCTCTCTCTAAGTGTAGGGAAGGTTTAACCCCACTTATTAAAAGTCTTCTACTTAAGTTTGCTTGTTTCAAGTTGTGAATTGACCTAATAGATTATGGATTTGACAAAATGGCGGTCAATTTTTTGTGTTAATTTTGTGCCTAACTCACTTCTTATGGATTTAGTATACTTGATCAAAGTTGTGGGATAAAATCTAAGTGAAGCACACTTACTTACTAGTTAATGAATGAATTAGAGGTTAGAAGGGAATCTGAGTCTTTAGTTTAAGGTTAAATAGCTGTGTTTCTAAACTTACTAAGTAGTATATCTACTTGTTAATTACTTTTGGAGTTCATTTAATCTTGAAGGAAAAGGGCAAATGAAGTAATTCACTTATTGATGCTTCTTAAGAATCTCTTCAATATAAAGTAAATTGTAGTTCTTAAGGACACATAAGGATTAAATTAGTAAAAGTGAGCTTTAGTCCCTCGAAAGAGTGAAGTCTAACCCTATTGCTAATCTTTGGTTTTTATTTTTTACTCAAAATTAAAAAAAAAAAAAAAGAGGAGAAGAAGAAGAGCTTGTACAAAGAGAAAAGAAAAATTGAAAATGCAACATGTAAGTTATCCTTGGAGAGATTAAATAAAAGAAGTAGAAATATAGGAGAAAGATAGATGCAAAATACTTTTATGCTAAAGTATTGCGTTTAAGAAGTGATTAAAGGGTTTTAATATACTTATGGAAGTGGATAGAGTATAACCAAATTTCTTTTGTTCTAATAGATTTTGTATTCACCTTATACCTTTGAAAGCTATCATTAAATAGTAAAGGTAAAGTTTGTTTTACTAGGATTATTCTTAGAATATTGGTTATTGTATTCTAAGAACATGATGTGGTAGGCATAAAATTAAGCCACTGTAAATGATTTGATGAATATGCAATTGAAAAGTCGTTTAGTTTCATTGATTATTTTTAAGTGTTTGCTTGAGGATAAGCAAAGCTTAAGTATGGGGAAGTTTGATAAGCATAAATCACTATACACTTTCTAGGTATATTTAGACAAAAATTGATTATAATTGTGTTCATTTCTCAAATTCTTGGTATCTAATTATGCAATATATTGGTTTTAGATGATTCAAGAGCAAGGATATGAAGTTTTCACAAAAACAATGCAATTTAGGGCAATAATGTCCATGATGATTGGAAAACTTTAAAGGAAGACGATTATAGCCTCTATCATAAGAATGATCATGGAACGATTGAGTGCCCAATGTTTGTCATGACCTCCATCATGGGCATGAACAAAGTTGAAGCTATTATCCACCTATTCATTTAGGCTGTGATTCTACCTTAGAAGGATGGTCACTCCCTCCATCATGAGCATGATGTTGTGAATTACTTGAGATAAGAAGATCACATCCTTCATCACGGCTATAGTAAGTGAAGATAATTCTTGTTCAAGAAGATCACTCCTCGAGTTACAGGTGTGATGGGAGTGGACACAATAAAACCTTTCTAATTTTTTTGCACAAATTAGTGCATTTAACGTGTCTAAACACCAAAGGGCATCTTAAAATGATATATTTCAGACCTTTTGATGAGAAAAATATAAATACATTACAATTTTCAGATAAGAGACATTGTATCATATCACATCACATGACAACAGACATCATTAGAAGAGAGAACATCATATTCTTTGTGTCAAAACTCGAAAACCTTTTTGCTTTAATTCTGAATCACAACACATTTGTAAACCTAGAGTATATCAATTGTATCTCTACATACTTAGCATAATTTTCTACTTGTAAACCATGCCTATCTCAAAATTACTCAAGAGAGTCGATGGGAATTCATCATTAGTGCATTTGTAAGACTTCTACAGTGAAATGAAAAAGGGGTATTTGCTCTTCTACTAATTCCATGTTTTATTTCTTATTAGTTAGGAGTTTTTTTAATTTATGTTACTATTTTACCATATATGAGTAACAATTTAGGACTTACTACATCAACTTAGTATAAATAAGCTAGCAAATTAGTAATTTCCTGATATTTGTTAATTCTGATAAATTGAACTTAATGAATCTTAGTACATTGTAATGCACAACACTAACTTAAGATAGATTTTAATAAAATATCTCAAGAGACAACTCTATCGAATAGATCTAATTTACTGGAATAACTTACTCCTAATAGTAGAGATATTATTAGGAAAGTTGCTACATCTTTAGGGAAATTGGTAAAATATTATAATGTTAACGTAATTCTAATTGACTATTAATTCAAAAGAGATTATAATAGACACAACTATTAGGAGTAAGTATTCCTAAGAAGAATGCTTACAAACTAGTAATTATGTGCAAATAACGAATATTAGGACAAAAGCGTATTAGTAATATCGTGTTAGGTGGTGAAGCAAGTCTACATGTTAATCATTGCATTTTAACCGTTTTTGTAGCCATTATATTAGATGGTAGTTGTTTTTGGATTATTGTAGTTTAGCTAGTAAATTAGATATTTTAATCTTTTCATCATTTGATAAATTTAGTTGTTAGATAATGGGAAGACTAATTAGTATTAATGCTTGTATTTGTTCCTAGTAGAGACAACCTTATACTCATCCATAGTAACAAACGATAGGCATACTTACCTGTTGAACTGAGTTAAGGGTAGAATATAGGTTTATAAATTTTAAGACTCGGTAGCTCTAAATAGAGGTGATCAATCATTCATAGGAAGGCTTAAATGAAGTGTTAAGAAATCAATACCTTCCTTGACAACCAAATGACCAAGAACTGATGAAATCTTTGATTAGCCTCCAAATGTATGCAATTCAAAACAGAAGAATGGAAATAGCCCCATCAAGTACATGACCATCCTTAAAGTTACTTAATTTGTAAAAGATAGAGAAGATTCTCACCTTTCCATTCCCTATGTGGCAGTGGTAGTGGAAATAGGTTTATGTAGTATGCTATGTATGATCATTTTACATTAAAGTTTTGATATGCTTTTAGGTTGATTAATAAGTGATTAACCAAATATCAAACACTCGCATGTGAATACATCACATCATAGTCATCAACTATATTATGTGGAATATCTTATAATATTTTTGTAAGCAATTCACTCAAATTAAACACAAGCGCTTTCTCAATACCCTAAACATAAAGCCAATTGATAGATATATTTAAAGTGTTACTAACTACAATCAGAAGCAAGTGATACTTGTCATGGATACTCACTTAGCCATTTCTATTATTCATCATATTAGTCCTCAAGTAGCTTGAACTTGCAATTACCTAAAAGATCACAATAAGAAGTAAATACTAGAAATACATATAAGATTTCTTGGTTAGTTATAGTTCTATAAAGTCTTTTAGTTAATTAGTGTCATGTTCGAATCGTCCTTGTCATTTCATGTCCACAATCCTTATGTTTGGACTTCCAGCCCTTGTAATAGGTCCAATCGTTATGGTCTAATATGTCCATGTATCTAGTATGTCCAATATGTCTAAATGTGTTATAGGGTCATAGTTCTAAGATATGTATACATCATAAAGATTCGGACATGAAACTTTGGCATCATTATTTAGGCATGGATTTGTCCACTTGATTCCTTTAAATTTCTTATCAAGTTATTTTGAAAAGGAGACATAATCTTTTAGTCTTGCTATTTTGGAGATGTATACAAATTGAATCCAAAAATGAAATGAAGAATATTTTGATAAAAATAAAGGTTTCCTTTTTGTAGAAAACATATCTTATCATTATTTAGAGACTTTTACACATAAGTGTTTTCAAAAGAAAGAGATTTTGACAAAAATATTGGTGTTTAAGGTTTCTATTCTATAAAAAACATACTTTAGCAACGATGAGCTTTTGCTTATCATAAGCTTAGTTTTGAAAAATAGTTAATCAGATAAGTTTGAAACTTATATGAAGTAAAGAATTAGGTGAAAAGCCTTTGGTTAGTTTGTGAAAACCCCTAAAAAATTTTATATAAGTTTGTAATTGCTATGATATAATTTAGAGATATATTTGAGATAGGCTAAAATCGTTAAGAGAGATTTGAGAGATGCAGTATAGATTACTTATAAACTTCATAAGTATTAATAAATATTCACTCTTGTAGTCTTAAAATGAAACTTCTAGAAATCAAAGACTTCAGTAAAAATTTAGACCTAAAAGCTTATCATAACTATTCTAAATCTACCATAAACCTAACATAATCATGCTAATTCGTCTAAGATAAGAACCAAGAATTATCAAGTAATTAGAAATGGAATGGATGGATATATGGTGCAAAGTGGCGTGAGGTTAGGACCAAGAAAGAGACATTCATGTGTCATCTAAATGTCACTTTCATCATCTATCCACCAACTTATCTACACATGTAAGCATAAAAGTGACCTAAAGATGAAACCTAGTCAAAGAAGAGTTTTATTTCCCTAAGTAATCTATCATCTTATTAATGTCTTATGGTTATCTAAAGAGGGGACAAGAACTTACTAGAATACCACTTGGAATTATCTTAGAAGTTCCTTGGATAGATAAGTAATCAAGAGTCAAAGTTGATCAACAATAGTTAAAAATGATGGCTAAGATTAGGACTAATGGAAAATGACATCTTAATGACCAAATGCCCATCATATGAAAACTTTAATCTTAGATTAATTAAACTAATTCACTAACAACCAAGTATTTAGGTCTATATCATATATAAATCATAAAGAGATAAGCACTCTAGAATCATATCTCAACATTTCTTCTAACATGTAATGAACAACTTTCAAAACAAGTGGAAGAATCTTAACTACTACATGTGGCGTATGGCATGAAGGGAATTCCAATTTGATTTCCTCATGTCATTTTCATCCATCTCATCTACTTCCATTAATGTCTTGCAAAGTCATCCATATGACTAAGCATGAAAGGGACATAAGTAAGACATGTGATATTATCCTTAAAGAGTTTAATTCCTTTAAGCAACTTCCAACTAATATTCAAATAATATCCTAACTTCTATAAATAAGGATGCTTTACCACTTATGAGACCATGTAGTCCACTGCATCCATCTCTTTCCTCTTGTCTTCATTCCATGAACCAACTGACATTCCACTTGTTGTACTTAATTTCCAACACCAACAACAAAGCCTAATAAGTTGTTTTTAAGCTTTCAAAAGAAATTCTCAACTAAAAAAGCAGAAACACTTACCAACAACCTATCTTTGATTGTATAAAGTTCTTTTAAAAAAACTCTTCTAAACTCTCATTACTAAAAGTTTTTCAAGAATCTCAAATAATTAAGAAGTACTTTTAGTAAAGAAATTTTATGAAACTTTTAAGTTTTTCCAATATTGATTTCATCTTTACAATTTTCCTCTGAAAATTCTTTTCAAATCAACCAAAAGCTTTTTACCTATTTCTCTACACCATATAAGTTTCAAACTTATCCTATCAACTACTTTTCAAAACCAAGTTTATGATAAGCAAAATCTTATCTTAGGTAATGTATGTCTTTCATTTTAAAAAGAAACCTTAAAAACTAATATCTTTGTCAAAATATCTTTCTTTTGAGAACCCTTCCTATGTATAAAAGTCTCTAAAGAATGATAAGATATGTTTTCTATAATAATGAAACCTTTATCTTCATCAAAACATTCTTTATTTCATTCTTGAATTCAATTGCATACATCTCTAAAATATCAAGACTAAAAGATTTTGTTTCCTTTTCAAAGTAACTTAAATGAATCAAGTAGATAAATCCATGCATAAATAATGATGTCAAAGTTTCATGCCTGGATCTTTATGATATATACATAACTTAGAACTATGACCCTAGGACATATTTGGATGTATTGGACTTATGGAAATATTCTTGACCTTGACTATTTAGACCATAACAATTGGACCTATTACGAGAATTGGAAACTTGAACATAAGGACTATGGACATGACATGACAAGGAAGATTTATACATACACTATTTAACTAAAAGACATTATAAAACTAGAAGACTATAACCAACAAAGAAATCTTATATGTATATCTAACATTTACTTCTTATTATGTTCTTTTAGGTGATTATGAGATCCGAGACAATTATGATGAGTAATAGTAATGGCCAAGTAAGTATCCATAATAAATATCACTTGCTTGTGCTTATAGTTGTAGCACTTTAAATATACTTATCAACTAGTTTATGTGTGGAGTATCAAGAAAGTGCTTGTGCTTGATTTGTGTGAATTTGTTATGAAAATATTATAAGATATTCCACATAATACAGTTGATGATTATGATGTGATGTATTCATATGTGAGTATTTGATGTTTGGTTGATCACTTATTAATTAACCTTAAGCATATCAGATCTTTAATGTAAAATAGTTATACATAGCATATTGCATAAATCCATTTCTACCACTATTGCCATGCAGGGAATGGAAATATGAGAATCTTCCTCGCTTTTTACCAACTAAGTGGCTTTGAGGATGGTCATGTATTAGATAGGGTCATGTCTATTCTTCTATTTTGGGTTGCATGCATCTAAAAGTCAATTAGAGATTTGATCAGTCCTTAGTCATTGGTGGTTAAGGAAGGTGTTCATTTCTTAATTTCATTCGTACCTTCTTAGAACGATCAAGAGATCCTTCTCTTATGACTTATTTACATAGCCTTTGTGAACATTTCTTTTTGGTTCCTTTAACCAATTGAAAAACCCTTCTTCTTGCGGATTATAGTGAATTCTAGGATGAAAAATTCTTTGGTTCTCTTTTGGAAGTTAGGTGGAAGAAGTGGAATATTGGTTGGTTTGTGAGATGAATGTAGTGGATTACAAGGACAAGATGTGGTCCCAAAAGTAGTAAAGCCTCCCTAGTCATTAAGATGTCATTTTCCACTAGTCTTAGTGTTAGCTATATTTTTTTACTAGTGTTGATCAACTTTGACTCTTTATTATTTATCTATCCAAGGAGCTTCTACAATGAATTCAAGTGGTATTCCTAGTAAGAACTTTTCCCCTCTTTAGATAACCATAGGATAATAATAAGGTGATAGATTGCTTAAGAAAACAAAACTCTTCTTTGATTAGGTTTTTTCTTTAGGTCACTTTCATGCTTACATGTATGGATAAGTTGGTAGGTAAGTGATACAATGGTATGAAAGTGACAATTAGATGAAAAATGGATGTCTTCTTCTTGGTCCTAAGCTCACACCACCTTGCACCATGCATCCATCCACTCTATTTTCAATTACTTGATAAGTCTTGGTCCTTATCTTAGATGATTTTAAATAAGATATGATAAGCTTTTAGGTTTTAATATTTGCTAAAATATTTGATTTTTAGAAATCCCATTTTAAGAATACAAGTGTTAATAATTGATAGTACTTATGAAGTTTTAAGGAGTTTAGATTATATCTCTCTAATCTCTCTTAATGATTTTAGCTTATTTAAAAATATCTCTAAATTATATCCTAACGATTATAAACTTATATCAAAATTTTCAGGGGTTTACAATCAAGTACTTGGAAATCTTTTGCTACATCATCAAATATAAGAAAGGAAATTCTAACACTATGGTCGAAGGCCTTTCTCATCAGCATGTTCTTATCATGACATTATAAGCTAAAATGCTTAGGTTTGGTACTCTACTTAATCAATATGAACAAGATCTGTACTTTAGAACCTTAGTAGCCAAGTGCAACAACGGAGGAGTAGTGGATGGTTTCTAGTAAAGGGTTTTTTATGAAGGGAAAACAAGTTTTTGTGCTAAACAGTTTTGCTAAGGAATTACTTATTCAAGAAACCCATGCTGGGGGGATTAGACGACCACTTTTGCTGGAAGAGAACCACTAAGTTATTGAAAGACCACTTCTATTGGCCTAGCATGATGAAGGATGTGTGCAAAATTCTTGAATGGTATGAGGTATGCAAGTAAGCTAAGGGAAGAAATAAGTCATATGGAGAATATACACCTCTACCCATGCTTGAGCAACCATAGACTAATTTAAGCATGGATTTCATACTCAACCTACCCAAAACATGATTCTATTATGGTGGTAGTTGATTAGTTCAACAAAATGAGCCACTTTATCCCTTACCACAAAATGAAGGACACTTTAGTTATTATTAACCTTTTTTTGTAGGAGATCGTGCGGCTACATGATATCCCAAGAAGTATTGTGTCAAATTGTGACTTGAAGTTCACAAGTTTCGTTTGCCAAATACTATGGAAGAAGTTCGACATTAAACTTATTCTCAATACTTCTTATCACCTATAAACAAACTACTAAACTAAGGTTGTGAACAGGATTGTAGGGAATCCCTTCAAGCTAATATTGGGAAGAATCTACATGATTAGGATCTATGCCTATCCATTATCGAGTTTGCCTACAACTGCTCCACCCATAGCTCAATAGGAAGGTCACCTTTCGAGGTTGTCTACGAACTTAACCTGAACCTACCATTGGACATGATTACTTACTCAACGTCTCAAGGAGAAAGTCAGTTAAGTCTACAATGCATCGAGGAGTTTTAGAGAATGCATTTGAAGGTTGCTGAGCAATTAGCTAAGATAATAGCCCAGCAAAGGAAGTAAGGAAGCTAAGGTTGAAGGTGAATTATTTACAGCCCATGAGACCTTATTTGGATTCACCTTGGTAAGGAGTAGTTCCCAAGGAAGAGAACAAACAAGTTATCTCCTAGGTTAGATAGCCCTTTCAAAATCCTTCAACACATCAATGACAATGCCTATGAGCTAGAATTGTTTGAAGGATATAGAGTGCCTCCAACATTCAACATCACCGACTTGGTGCCATTTTTGCCAAAAGAAAAAGAAGACCAAGATTTAAGGGAAAATCTTCAACAACCTTGGGGAACTAATGGACTACCGACCTCTAAGCCTCTCACTTATGCCTACCTCTAAGGCCTATAATCCCTCACAAGGAGGATACTCTCTTGTCAACTTGCTAAGGATGAGTTCACATACATAAAAGAGCTGTGGGTGAACCCTTTAAGGCCACAACTCGAGTACACTCTATTATACTTAGACTCTTGTACAATTGCGAACCTACTAAGTGTTGACCTATTGAGTATCGAACCATAACTTATATACACAATGCTCTACTTAGACTCCTGCTTAGTCACTAACCTGCTAAGTACCAAGTCCAAGGTCCCTATATTGAGCTCTCCTTTTCCATCCTACCAAGTTATAGCTTCACATAATCACCTTGGTAGCCTTCAACATAACTCAACAACGACTGCCCTAACATCAGTTTTTTTCAGCCACAATGCCTTAATATCTAAGAACACAAACCCATTGATAGGCTGCCACCTGTCCCTTACTTTTCTAACATTTGTACTATATTTCCTTTTGTCCTTTGTCATATTTACCCTTTTCATATATGCTAAGAATCTCTTTCTTACATTATCTTTTATGTAATTTTCTATTATTGTATTATTTCCTTAAAAGACTTACTGTAAATAGTCCTTTTGACTATAAACGCAGTCATCTTACACCTTATAAGTCAATGAATATTCTTGTTCTTATAAGATACCCTTCTTTGAGTACATCCCCCTTTCTCATACTCTTATCTAAGGTTGTTAAACTTGTGATTCTATATAAAATCATTAAAGGGTTTATAAAATCGAAATGTAAAATTGAAAACGTAGAAACGTAAGTTTCTATAACTTATATGTAAAATAGTTTTAAAAAATTATGGACATACTTATAGTAGTTATTTAAAACTTGAAATATATGATGAAAATAAAAATTATAAAGAAATTAAGCATTTTTTTTCCATAAAAATTTTTAATATATAATCTAACATGTACAAAAGAAAGACAAATAGAGCTAAAAGTAAACTTTTTCCCATTTTTTTAAAAGGCTATAAATTAAAGAGAATTAAATATTTCAACTCATTCTAAGTTATTAATGGTATAAAATAAAGTATATAGTTTTCTTTGTAAACTTTGTTGTTAAAGTTGAAACTTGGATAAAAGTTATAAACACAAAATAAGAGATTGGGAGAGAAAGAAAGAGATAAAAAATTAGAATAGGATAGGACAAATATCGTAATGTCTTAGTAGTTGATGGTTTGTAAAAGGTTAATTGTATTTTTTTTCTTTAATTTTTTAGTTCATTCTACTCAAATATGTATAATTGGTAAACTCAGTCAAAAACATAAGTTTTTATTGAGTTTATATGTAAACTCAGTTAAAAACGTAAGTTTCTATACGTGAAAAGATTTTACAGTCGAGTTAACTTAGAAGAGCCTAATAAAATCATAAACTCATAGAATCGCATGGGTAAAATCGCAATTTTGACAACTATGCTCTTATTTAATCTTGCTAAGTAGCTCAAGATTAGTAATAAATAGACCTTAGTATTAACTTATGCATTATCTTAGGCAAAGCATTAAGTCATGTTATATTTGTTAGTGCATCGTATCCTATGAGCAACTTCACGAAAGCTACTTCATTTGCTAACCTATTCTTTTCCTCTTTCTTCAACACTTCAAAGGACCCACCTGGCTACTACTTCCTACAGTAAGCCTTAGTGATTAACTCAGCTCCTAAGTACATCACTTTTAGTGGCATTCGAGCATAAATTAAGGATAATAGTACTAGGCATGTATGAGATGTGTAAGGTAGTTAGGTAATTAAGAGTCACAGTTTAATAAAACAACTATAGTAGTTATCCATAGAATCTTATGTGGTGATTCTAAAAGGTGATTTGTATGGAACGTAGAAGATCACCAATGAATCGGGTACTCAAGGAGCAAAGAGAGATGTAAACCCTAGGAAATCAGTAGTTGAACCCTAACTCAAGTCTGAGTGTCCTATACTACACCATAAGTCGATAAGGCTAGTAACAATAAAAAATTATGAAATTTAATAAATCAAATATAACACCTATAACAAAACCTTAGGAATTGATCGAAACCCTAAATCACATACTAAAACCCTAAAATTGGTTTATGCACCATTAATAAAAAATTGAACCCAAATTTGTTCGAAACCCTAAAATTATAAACATAAACCTATAAAATAGTTAAATATTACTCAATAGTAATATAATCATAGTCGAATACAATTTTTGACTAAATAGCCTATTTGCGTGAAATTATAATGAAATCGCTACAATAACTTGTAAAAATTATAATTATAACAAGTACCAATTAAATTAATAAAAATTCACAAAAATTTCAAAATTAATTTATGATGAGAATTATTATAATTTATATGTTTCGAAAAATTACATATATTTATTATTAATTTTTATTTTCCTTCTCATTTTTTTTCTATTTATCTCTTTTCTTCCTTTCCTCTCTTTCTCCAATTTCCACATTCTGGAAATGAAGATCAAATGGCAGCCCACATGAGGAAAAAAAATTGCCATGTGTTGAGCGTAAAATAAAAGAAAAATGGAAATGATTAATTTTATCATATTCTCATTAATGTAAAAGATTGGAAAATATCTTATCTTACATTTTAAGCTAGCTACTCACGTGAATAAAAGGAGTAAATTAAAACCTGGAAAAAAAAAAATTTTGCACAAACCAAAAATCTGGGAAGTAAAACCGTGAGAGAAAGAAGGAGAATGAAAGAAGAAAAAGAAGAAGAGAAATTAAATTAATAGGTAAGTAAATTATTATTTTTAGTATAGATGTATGTTATATAGTATATACATGTATAAATATAGTATTTGTATGGTATGTTTATACATATAACATTACTAAATCCATGTATATGTGCATAAATATATAAATTGAATTATATGTGCATGTATTAGGCTATATATGTATACATGTATGTACATATGTATATTATACAGAAGAGTATGTATTATGTATTTTTTTTAGGAATACATATAATTAGTATTAAGTATTTTTATTAAATAACTATAGTATATATATACATATTTGTATCGTAAACTATATATATATATGTATCCATGTATAATTATTTTTGTATATATATATATATGTATAGTCGTATAGTATATATGTAGTGGTGTATTTTTATAAGTGATACCATATGTATATAAGACATATAATATAGAGTATATGCTTTATAGCATACGACATATACCATATAATACATATATAATATTTAATATACATAGTTTACAACAAATACTATATAAATATATATAATATGTAGTATATGTTATTATATGTATACCATATAGTACATATATAGTATACCGAATATATATTAGCATATATGATATCTAATATTTACTAAATTCATGAATATGTAAGGTGTAGATATATATATATATATATACATATGTATGTATAAATCGTGAAATACATAAATAATAAGAAAATAACAAATAATAAAAATAATAAAGGCAATAATAATAATAATAATCATAATAAAGCTAAAAATCTCAAAAATAGGAAAATATACTCAAAATAATAAAAATATCAAATATTTATTAAATCATAAATATGTTAAGAAAAAGCGAAAATTAATATTTTGTAATTTTTAAACTTAAATAATAAATTTTGTGATATTTTTATATCACAATTCAAACTATGAGTCATAATGTCCAAATTAGACTTTGTTACGAGAAAATATGCTCGAAAACGATTAAAATGGACTATAAGTTTATAACAATTCGAGTTAAAACGGAAAAATTACAAGCGATTCGATAAAAAGCTTGAATCAATAATTTCATGTAATTAAGTGAAGTAAACCTTACAAATTATGATACTAGTTAGCTTTAAATTCCCAAACTTACAAATTTCCATTATTCTCAAGTGACTTCGATATCGACCCTAAGCTACCCCCAGACTATTACGACCCTTGAGTTCGTTATAGTTGAGTGAGTTTTTCCTAATGATTCCATACTTGTTTATGCTTGAAGTTAGTGAATATAAATTATGATTTATAAATGAATGTGTATGGGGTTGGGTTATGCTTGTGCATAATAATTGTTGTTGATGGTGAATTTACTTTAAACTTCAATAACGTAATGATTGTTACATAGTAGATTCACTAGAATTGATTGTTTATGACTTAGAATAATCACTGAATAAATAAGACTTAATTTTATTCGACTAGAAAAAGTTAACTTGGATCATGTATAAATCATGCACTGCATAACTAATTCCGGCAGTCACATTACACGGAGGTAGCGAGAGGCCATACATGGGTTAATTATTGATTGTTATTGATTTTGTATGGTGCACACGTACGATATGACCTTACCCCGGCCCACGAGATGACTAGGCATTGGAGGCACCAACCACCTGGCTAAGGGTTGAATCTAGAGGCCTTCGTTTAGGGGTGAATGAGGGCTACGTAAACCTACTCACAATCATATGTAGAACTCATTTTAATAAAGCGGGTAATGGATGTACCATTACATTTTGAATACGAAACACAGAGTTTCATTATGAAATAAGTTCTAATATGATACCTGGATCTGACTGTACCAATGAATCTCTAACCCTGACTTTGGAGGGCGTTAAATCTGAGTTGCATGTAGTACCTGGTCACCTGCATGTATTTAGTTGGCATACTATTTGTCGTGCATTCATTTGGTTAAACCTAACTATTATATGACTTGTTTGTTATATGGTTGAGAGAAAATTATCTCACTAAGTTAGTTTTCTAAATGGGGTCAGTGTGGCAGCTGGATGAGGACGGAGAGTACTTTTGATTAATTATAGATTTGAATGTGTAATTTTTATATTAGTCTATCTTTAAACACGTTTCAAACTCTATATCTGTGAACTTTTATACAAATAGACTATGTGTTATGTTTTTATAATATTATTATTTATTATGAAATGATATTGCTTAAACTTATACACTCTTGGTAGTTAGTAATAGCTATAGCCTTGTGTATCGTATAAAAGGGTCAACGATTTTAAGGGAATTCAATCTACAATCCTTTGTACGGTATATGGTGACTGCCACGACTAGCCCCCTTAGGTTGTGACAAGAGAAACCACCACAAAAGCCTCAACCTAGCCTTAAGAAACCACAACATATGATGGAATTGGAACAATAGTTTGTGGCTACATTAGTAAGAGTTGGTAGAGTCAGAGATAAGTTTGTTTGGGTATAGCAAATAGTGAAACCATTTGATACAAAGAACATTGACCCTTTGGTGGCAAAAGAATGGATTGACTCACTAGACAAAGTCTTTGAAGTTCATGAGGTTGAAGAAAATAAGAAAATTGGGATAGCTGCTATTTTGTTAAACGGAGGTACAAATAATTGGTGGAAGGGAAAGAGACAAAATTTGCCAAAACCTACTAGTTGGGTTGCATTTAGAGATACTTTTTTGGAACATTATTTTCTTGAGCACGTAAGGGAACAAATCTGTGAAGAATACTATAAGTTAAGGCAGCAGGGTAAGACAATTGAAGAATACAAGAGGGAATTTAATGAGTTACTGAAGTTTGCACCTAAAGCTGAGTAGAACAATGAGGTTTTTAAAGTTAAGTGGTTTAAGGCTGGGCTTGACCTTTATTACCAAGAAAAGCTAAAAAGGAGTAAGGTAGAAAGATATGCTAGTGTTGTTAGTGAAACTCATTTGGTCGAATAAGCTCATAATCTTCAACGGGCCACATATGAGATTGAGAATAAGAAAAGGAAGTTAGATGTTAGTTCTAATAGCAAAAGTAAGTTTGCTAAAGTAAAGAAGTCCATTTGATCCATAAGGAGAAACAAAAGGCCTCTACCAAAAATATAACCTTATTAGTATTGTAATGGTGAGCATTAAGCTTGGTAATGTCTAGAATTGAGAGGGAAGTGTTATAGGTGTAGTGAAATTTGGCATTTGGTTAAGCAATATGAAAACCCTAATCCTAGAGGCATATACTATTATCAATGCCAATAGCAAGGGCATATTGGTCAGCAATGTGTAGGACAACAATAAGAAGGACCAATTAGCCACAAAACTAAGCTAATAGACTAAGATCGAGTAATAGGAATAATCAACTTAGATAGGAGGAACCTAAGCCTAAGGGGCAAGATAGGGTATACACTGTTCAACAAGACAAAGTTAGAGATGACTAAGTTGTCATAGGTATGACCTCTAAACTTGATAACATAGAGTGTTCGTGTAACTAGTAGCTAATAGTTGATAAATAAGAAATACTTAAAAATAGTAATATAGTTATAATGAATTGTTTTAGGATTGGTAGGTATAGGAGATAGTTATGCCTATACTTCATTTGATACTAAGGCAACTTAGTCATATGCTTCAAAAGAATACACTAATAGAAATAAGCTTTCTATAGAAACTTTAGAATTAATAGTTGCAATCCCTCCTGGAGGAGAACAAGTGATATAACATAAGTTGAAGAATAGAGAATGTGAATTTAGATACTCATAAAATGACTATAGAGTTGGATGTTCTAGATATGAAAAGATTAGATGTAATACTAGAGGTAAGCATGGAGCAAATGTTGACTGTAAGAAAAGGATAGTAGCATTTAAGTAGCCTGATTAGAAGGGAATCGTAAGAGATTCATATAAACTTAAGTGTTGAGAGAGGTTGCCAAAAGAGAAGAAACTTGAAAAGGAGTTGAAAGTAGAAATTGGAAGAGATCCTAAGGAGGATATGCGTGTTATAGTAAGGCAAGATAAATTTGTTATTGGAATAAACAGAACAGTAAGAAATGTTAAAGGTGAATAATTAAGAGGAATTTCAAAGAACAAATCATAATCATTATTAGAGGTATAGTCAAAGCTTGATTCAAAGGCTAATCTTGTATGGAATGAAATTGCAATTCATGTGGTAATAGATAATTATCAGATTAAGCAGTCAAATAACAATAAAGTATATGAAGTTAGTAAGAAGTATAATGATAAGCAGTATGAGAGTATACCTTTCGTGTATCCTTGGCACATGTGATAAGCAAGAAAAAAATGGCAAATCTATGACTTTCATGACTTTTTTGTCAAGACTCATGTCTATTATAGCTCTCATGTCTTTCATAACAAAGTTTCATGTCCTTATGCCTTCTATCATGTTAATTATTGGCTAAAAAAGTCTAGAATGTTTGTAAGTTTTGTTCATCAAAAGTTGTATCAATTTATGTTAGATTCAATTGAGTCCACTTGGCTTAAGTAATTCTCTATCTCTTTGGTGTACAAGTAGGTGAAAAGTCTAGGTTTACCAAACTCATTTTTGCTAATATATGTGTTAACTATAGGGAGTACCTAAGATCTTAACTATATAAAACCTATAGACGTAAAGAAATTGAATTTGTTATGATCATCTTATGTGGAAACTAAGATTTGGACAATACACAAGTGATAAGGATGAGGTGAAAAGATATGTTGGCCAACTATGGGTTGGACAAGGACATAATGGAAGAGATGACTATGAGTTTTATAGGACTAACTAATGTGAGAGTTTGAATAACTGAAGGAATGAAGTGAGGACTGAGTGAAAGGACTAGTTAGATGGTGATAAAGAAGTGGTGCGGGAACATGGTAGTTCAATATGAGCCATGATAAGGGTAAAAACATGGACAGTAATAGGATGATTGTTGAACCTAGATAAGAACCTAACAATGATACGATAGTCAACTAGTTGCTATGAAAAGATGACTTGAACCAAAAGGAGGAATGGATAAGGTAAGGAATGTTCAAAACCAGTCATATTAAGCTTACATTGTACAAGTTAGAAATACAAGATGAAGAAAGTAGTAGGACACACAAAATAAATTAGAAAATTTTTAGGATTGATAAATGTGGGGTCAAGATACAGAAGTTAGCATAAAAGGATTTCACTTTTAATAATAGTTGATGATTATGATGTCATGTGGGAATCAAAGTTGTGTAACGAAAACACAATGTTAAGGTTAAATTTGAAAGTCCTAGATTGTGGAAGTTTCAAGAATGAAACTTTTTAAAGGAGTGAAGAATGTAATACTCCATAACCTCAATTTGCTAGCTTTTAAGTAGTTCATATTCATTATAGAAAAATATGTACTTATAAGTTAGGTTAAAGATATAAAACAATCTATACTGGATTTACTAGTGATACGAGATAATATATAAAAATAATTTATATTAATTTAGCACTTAATGGGATTATATTGGCATATGGGATCATTTGGAAATGACACCTAGTTTAGCAGATATCTCTTTGTCATTGAATCGATTAAAAGCATCCATAGGTGTCAGAATGTCTAAATTGTATATAGATTGGATATACAATTATATAAATTAATAAAAAATTAATTGAAAATGTCTAGTGTTTAAGGCATACACTAGAAATTATGATTTATAACAACATTTTTTGAATTAAGTTGAACCCTCATGACTAGACAATAAAAATTTAAAAAAAAAAAAGTAACTGTATAGCTTTAATATTTCAAATTAAGCTCATTTGTATACAATTTTCTTAAAAATATTAAGTTTATCGAATCTAATCGCTATAATGTAGCGTTTTGTAATTTTAGCTATAGCTTAAGATAAATTTTTTGAAATCAGCTACATGATCTTAATAATTAATATTAATGAGTAAAATTATATATAAGATATATATAAATAATTCCTAAATAATTAATGAAGCTTATTTATATATATCATGTATTAAAAAAAAATGAATTTAGAGCCTTATTTTAGAACATAAGACCAATGAAAAAAGAATTCCGAATAAGACCAAATGATAATATAAGTTCCTCAAAAGTTATAAGAAATAGTTTTGTAAAATCAGATTTCAAAAATAAATTGAAATAGAACTAATATATATTATAACATTAAAATAGAAATTTTAGATTAAATATACAATATAATGTTCTACTATTTTTGGAGAATATTATGGAGCTTTATAGATTATAAATCATGATAAAATTACACTCAAAAGGTTACATAAAATTGGACCAATTAAATATATATATATAATATTTATCACCACCTTAATCAAGGCAATGAAAGTCTCTATAAATATGGCTTTAACCCATACAGTAAGGGAAGAGACGAGAGAATTAGGAAAGAGAGAAAGAGACAGGGAGAGAGAAGAAAAGAAATAAAAAAAAAAAAAAAAGAAGAAAAGAACAAAGAAAAAAAAAGATCGAAGATTAGAAGATTCAATTTTTCTAGCATCCAATATTTCTAAGTAACCTTATTTCTATAGTTATAACTATTATCTTATAATTGATATATAATAATCTTGTAGGAGATATATCTATAATCCTATTATTTTCCTAAATGGAGTATTACATTCATACAATTTCATAAAATTCTCCTTTTTTTCAAGTTTTGAACTTAGAAACTTGATAGTTATATTTTCATTACTTCCATTTAATAACCTATAAAAAAGCTGGTTAAATATATATTTGTATGAATCATTCATCTTTCTATATATATATATAACATGCATTCAAAATAGTGTCTAATTAACCATTAACCCCACCATTAATACGTGTGGCATAATATAATGATTTCACATATAAAATAAATTATATATTGTACAATATTTTAAATGTAATTAGTGCTATTTAAAAAATATACATACACATTATAGATATATATTACTAATTGAAATGATACTTTCACTAATAGCATTATGTTACATTATTATGTTACAATTATATATATATATATATATATAACAAAGGTTATATGATAAGTAACATAGAAAGGATGATACATATTCAGCATGTATATATATGTAATAGAATGATATATATATTTAATATAGTTTTGTATTAGTTATAGGGGCGAGTTAGTTAACTAAATAACCATAAGATAAAAATATGATAATCACCTAAAGAAATATTTTAACACCTTATTTATCCTTAGTTTCTACTTTATCTAATCCAGGGTTAACAAGCTAAACTCGTGAACTTATTAGAGACTTTTAGAGATAATTGGCTAAGAGGCTAAGTAAGTTTATACTTCTATCTTTGTGCAAGTAGACCTAAGTCTACTTAGTTGATAGGCATTTTCTAATAATTATTATATAGGCTTATATTAGTCGCCCAATACTTAAGCCCGGTCCAATAAGCTCATCCAGGTACAATTTCCATTCCCTTACTATAAATATCAGGCAAGACCTCCAAGTAAGAGACCTTCTTCCATTCTCTCTCACCCATCATATTATGCTACAAGTTTACTCTCATCATAAGAGGGCTAACTTAGGCATCAAAGTAGCTATACCGCAGCCCCACCAGCGTCCCGTATAGTCGTTATCTCGTATTGCAAGTGTTCATGCATTGGAATGAAAATCACCAGGTAACAATTGGCCATATGTGGGAATGTATAGTTGTTGCTACGTTTGCTAATGTTATTTTGAAAAAATCTCCCGATAGGACATTCTTTCCTAAGATGAATTTATTTCCTTTTGGTTTGTAACTACCATGAGTGATTGAAATTTCTTTCAAAAAAGGTATTTTTTGAAGATATGTTACGGGATGTTGGCTCTTTTAGGTAGAAATTTCCAAACCTAACTTTTCTCTTCAGCATCAATATTTCTATTCTCCATATTTGTATGGTTGTTGGTGTTTAATGAGAATCATTGATAAGAATCAACTCCTTAGATCGATCATACAAAGTCAAGAAAGAGGACTCTAAAGTCTCACCTAAAGAATACTAACTTAAAACCCTATCCATGATAGAGATTCCTATCATGACCTTTGTGATTCCTTTCTATGCTAACTTGACTATTGGGCCGTCAACTGTGCCGGGCCTACCAAACATCACCTAAGACTATCCAAGCCAACCATCAATGTTCGACCCTAACTTAAGTTAACTACCTTTCAACGAATGGTTAGCCGAGCTCCGGCCTAATCTAGACCAAGTCAACCCCTAACTAAAGATTCTCTCTTATCCCTTTTGTACTATATTTCTAATGTCCAACCATTGATTGATATGTGTCTTCTCTCTTATCCCTTTAAGCCCCTATTGACCGAAATCCGATCTGCAGATTCAAGCTTCATAGCAATTGGGTATGCATTAAGCATGCCGAGCTTACTATTTTGAGCGTAACAGCAACAAATGCTCCCATCCTATAGCCATGAAGTTTCACAACAACACCAAGCTGAGCTACTTCTTACTCCAAGCGTAACAGCAACAAATGTGCCCATCTTATTCCAAGTGTAACGGTAATGATGAGTTAAGTGCCAGGTAACGATAATAGCCGAGAAGCCGAGTATGTTTGAGTGATTTCACACTTGAGTGAAAGATGAACGGCCATGCCGAGTTAAGTTTCCAAGCTATCCATCACTGCTAAAGCCAAACGATAGTACCAAGTTCGAAATATTTTCTGAACTATCATAAAGACATTAACACCCCAAATTTTGGACATGAAACCTGACCATGTATGGTGATCAAACCAACAACTGATTAGACTCCACTTCAACATACAATAGCGACTCGAATAACCCGAAGCTCAGCATGTAAGGGGACCACAACTGTAGATAGCTCAACTTTGGCATCCTAAGCACCTAGCATATGCTAAGTGCCAAGCAATTGCCCATCTCTACGCTGAGCTATTTCTATCGACTAACAATAGCTGAGAAGTCAAGTTGTTTGCTTACATGGCCTGATGTTTGCAATTTCTATTTGCCAAGTAGCTTTTATCTATATAAGCAGACTGCTAAAGTCCAAGCTTCATTTCAATTGAACTATTGTGCCAAGCTAATCCAAGCAAGGCTCTCCGTGCCTGATCTCCTTGTACAATCGGGATCCGACCTAAATTGAGACACTTTATGAACCGAGTTAGGCTTCACCCTGTGGCTGGCTAGTTTCGATGTACAGATCAGTACACTAAGTGGACATGCCAAGCGTTAAGATTGAATAAAATCTGAGTTGCTACATTTTAGGCCAAATAAGATACATCTTTCCTGTAACGTACCATGCAATAATGATATCCAACACTAACCTCTATTCCTACATGAATCTCATCACAATTAGCTAGCCAAGTTGAATACTAATAGTGGAGCTCTCCACTGATTTACATGCCGAACTACTCCTAGTGCACATGCAAACTTGGAAACTATTTAAATTAGCGAGCTCTTCATAAGACAAAGTTGAGAACTTCCTCAAGCCTAACATCACTCATGTGACGAGCGATCCAAGCTATTGCAAAGAGTAATATTGTTTTGAATGTAGGAAATGTGGAATTGATCGATATAATCACAATTTGAAGTGCCAATGTAATATCCCGTGCTTTTCCAGCTAGTTCAATAACTCTAGGATCTGAGTCTCTAAATTTAGGGCGTTGGGTTATAATATCTATTTTATTTTAAATTTCACAGTAAACTTAAAAAAGTTAGACAAAGTAATTTAAGTAAAGTTAATTTCTTAAACTAAGTTATATAAAAATATTAATTTGAGAAAAACATTAATTTATGGATAAAGTTGACAATCATAAAATTCGAATTTTTAGATATAGAGAAATATTAGAAATAAGTTAATTAACTTTAAAAAATAATAAATAAAGTTGAATTATACATAATATACATAAATTACATGTGATATACATTATATGTATTAAATATATACATATAATAATAATAAATTATCAAAATTACGTAAAATAATGGAAAATTAATAAAAAAAAACTACATAGATGAGTCACCAAATGATGTGTCAAGGTACGATTAATGGCAAATGATAAGTCAATATTTGGTTAATGAGAAAATGACACATAGCACTTGGGGAAAAGTGAAAAATAACATATGTAATTTTACTTTTTCATGCAAAAAATCCAAAAGCCTATAAATAGGACCTCAAACCTCATTTTCAATGTTTTAAAAACCTAAAAACATAAGAACATAATTTTAGAAAATCAGGAAAAATTAGAAAAAAATAAAATAAAATAGAACAAAATATAGGGTTGGAATGGATTTAAGGAGATTCATATATCAGACCATAACCTAACTTAGAGTGACTTGGAGGTCCAATAAAAGATAACCGGCAAAAGCTTTCCAACAAGGTGTGGTGACCAGGTGATGGCTAGAGCCGGCCAATTTAGGTGAACTAATTTTCTATCCGTAATTTGTTAAATTTTCTAAAAATATCAAATGTTATCAAACAATTATGAAATTTGGTTTTTTAGGATTATTTTAAGTTTAGATTTATGTAGTAATTTTATTTTAATTAAATAATTAGTGGAAATATGGGTTCCTTAAGAAAATACCAATTTTGGGCGAAAATTGAATAAATTTTTATAAATATTAGATGATGTTGTTTCAAGCTCAATTTTTTTATGTAATACTGCTAATATATATATAATTTTTGTAATAATAATTTTCAAAATTAAGCATGTTTACTATTTTTTATAGTTATTTTGAATAAAACTACTAGTTTTACCGAATTATTGAAATAATTAGTTTTTGATGAAATTAATAAATGAGCCCTACATGTTTAGACTTTTGGATGTTTATGATTATATTTGGAATATTAATTTTTATCTCACTCATAAATTTATTTATTTTTCTTAATTTTCTATAATTTTGAGCTAAAATCACTATTTTTGTAAAAATATATAATAGCTAGTTTAGTGTAATTCATGATTAATAATTAAATTATATATTTTTGTGAGTCCATAGGATTTTTCATGAAATTAATCGGGCTTGTATACTATTTATTACATATTTTCCTAGTATAAGTTTATATATTGGCTTAATATGTAATATAGTAATTAGTATTGGTTAAATACTTATCAAATGTACGTAAAATGAGTACTTGGGGTATATTAAGGATAACCAAATAAGTTTGGAAAGTGTAATTTTTAAGGTTTTTAGTTTATAACTAAAACATACTTGAGTCAATTTCAGAGTTTGGATAATATACGATCAAGTCGTAATATGAAAGGGTATTTTTGGATTTTTGAAAATATTGATCAATCCTGTTTTTTAATATATATTAATAGTACTCAAAATAACGATCATGACAATATAAAGTTTACTAAAATCTAATGAGAAATGAGTAAAATATAATCAAATAAAATTTATAAACGTAAAAATGAAAGCTTATAATAGTTTAGGTTTAACATATACTTGATTTGAAGATTGTATCATATTTTCATAGTAAGTATGTGAATAAGAAATGTCAAAGAGCTCTTATAGAGTTTCTTTCCAATATTTATAGATAGTTATAGTGTTTAAGGTAGTTGTCACGATAATTGTTAAGATACGTAGAAGCTTCTTAATTTGACATCTCCCCTAATATGTAGGGATAACAAGCAGTTATGCAATATAACCGTATTTATGATAACTGTTCACGCTATAGACTTAAATTCAAACTAAGAATGCTTCTTATACTCGGCATAAATGTCGTATGTCATCTATCTAGTGTGAATGCTAAGAGAGTCAATTACCCGGCATCTTGGCTGATGAAAGGACGATTGTCATATGAACGAAAATTAACCATCAACATTAGCCCCCTAACTCTCGTGTTCGAGTAATCGATAAAGGTAGTTACATATATATATATATATATATATATATATTGCACTAGAGGTCGAGTGGGGGAGAGATTCTTTAGATTTATGCCGAGTAATATGGGAAGTAAGACGGATAACATCCTAGCTGAAAGGTTGAGATTTCTAACTCCTGCTTATTTAAGAAACCAAGAAATTGGAAGCATGACATTTGTCGCCTAAGTCATCATTTTGTGGCGAGCCTAATAACTATTAGAAATTTTCAATCATCAAATTTTTATCAAGAAACACATGTCAACAACCTACATGATTATCATATCAACACATCATTATTGTTAGAATCAGATTTGTAGTTATGAGGATGAATCGTCCTTATATAAAGTACTATTCACAATCAGAATTGCCCTCTCTAGTTGCATCTTAAACTTTCATTCATTTCCTCATCTTCGACTCAAAATCTTTGATTTGTGTTGTATCATTCCACATAACCATTTAGGTATGGTTCGCAAAGTTACCCGTCAACTTATGCTTTCCGATTCCGAGGCAATGGAGACTAAGGCCACTTTTTGCCCCTAAATAAGGAGCGAGGTAGCTTGTTCTTCGAGCAGTTCGACCGATAGAATGGAGGCAAGGTGGGATAAATTTGCTTGAATCAATGGGCTTGCTGTAGATAATTATCCTAAGGATAAGGAAGGGAAGTCCTCAACAAGATATCTATTCAACACGATAGCCTATTTTTGCGATTCTCTTGATGGAACTACTAGTTCCATCGACAAAGTTCTTATCAAAAAAGATAATTAGTACTGGCGAGATCTTCTCGGAACATAAAACTTAAGGACACAAAGAGATGGGGAGAGAGTATGCCTCCCCAAGGAGTGCGAGTTCCATATATACTCGAAATATTTGGATTTTTGGTTATGTTTCCCCTTTTCGACTTTTATTAAGGGATTCTTCAACTATTTCAGAGTCATGCCGAGTATGTTCTCACCTAACACATAGCAGCTTTTAGCAGCCTTTGAGATAGTCTGCGAAGAAGTCGAAATCAAGGCTGCACCTCAGCTGTTTTGGTATTTCTTCACTATTTAGAGGCAACCTAACGGGTGGTACTTTGCTGCTGTGAAGCATTGGTGTAAGTTCATGGATGGGTTAGAATCTAAGATTCACAAGTGGCATGATAAGTTCATGTTAATAATGTCTGACAAGGACTTAGACTTTTGGACCTAATGGATTGAGCTAATACATACAAAAGATGTAGATTTGATGCCGAATGATGCAGTAGTAATGAAGAAAATTCAAGAGAGAAGGAGAAACAAAATGTTCTTTTAGGATCCTGAGAGAATTATACGGTGTTATGAAAATAGAAAACCAATATTTTCTGAAAAAGATGGTACGTTAATGTGTCATCGTCGTACTGAGTAAAGCCACGAGGAAAGCCATTCTCGATACTTGGGAGGAGAATAGTGACTTTTAAGCCTTGCTCGGCACGAAAAATGTATGTTCATATTTTTCCATGTTTATATTAATTGGTTTACTCGTATCACAAATATGGGTGCTGGAGAGGTGAATCCGGCAAAGCTACTAGCTTAAGCTAAGGCAAAAAAAAAAAAATCCAAGGTTGATAAGAGGGTAAACACCTCAACAGCTACTACTTGACCTATTGTTGCAAAGAAACTAGCAAAGGAAGTTGTAGCGAAGAAGTCGGCTGCGCAAAAGACCTCTTGTCTTGCCAAGAGAAGGAAGGAAAGTGAGAAGACATTGCTGACTGAGGTTCATTCTGAGGAGCCTCTAGTCAAGATTATTCAAACTTCTATTGAGCCAAGGAATGATGAATGTCGAAAGACGCATCCTGGCGAGGAGGATCAAATAGTTACTACTGTAGAAGGGTCATCACTAGCAATTAAGGTGGTGTCGAGTGTTGGTAAAAGACTGGGGAAGGAACTAGCCCGCTAAACACTTACCAAGAAAGTCAGGGGATTGGACAAAAAGGCAAAGGAGGCAATGCGATCTAAAGCTCTTAGCATTAGTAGTATTGAATTCATCCCCAACAATGAGGTCGGTGAGTACTTTGTCCCTTGTTGGAGCTACCAAATTTTGGTTACTGAATCGACCTTAGGGAGAAAAGATGAAATCTTTAGCTCTTATGGAATGAATTATTCTTCTAAAAGACAAAGATATTGCCAAGAAGGATGTCAACAGGGTCGGTGGTTGCAATAAGGCTCATATCGCGGCCAAATTATATGATGTGAGTATCTATAACCATTGCTTTTAATTATTGAATTCACTTAAGTAACTAATACATTTCTTTTTCTAGATGAGCAGCTACATTCTAATAGCTTTAGACAAGGTTGACAAAGAGGCAAAGAAGATAATATCTTCAGTTGTATCTATATCATACCCAATCATTCTTGATTGTAATAAATGAATTTGCTACAGAAAGTTGAGAATGCATACAATACATTAAAGGCCCAAACTGTAGCTATGGAGAATGTGAGGATTAGGGCTGAGATGGAGGTAAGAAAGCTTAAAGAAGAACTTGCTGCTGAGAAATTGGCACATAACCTCACTGTCGATGAAATCTCTAGCCTAAAGGCTAAAATAGAAGAATAGTACAAAAGTCTAAAGGCTTGAAAGAGGAGCTACGGAAGAAGAAAGAAGAGTACTAAGGCTTAGGCCAAACTATTTGCACAATAAGTGACGATGAAGAAAAGCTCAAGATGCAGATAAAAGAGTTGGTGACCAACAACTCAAACATTCAAAGCCATGTGGCTAAGTTAGAGGAGACTATGAGGAGGGGACCATCAATTAAAGAGGCTCTCGATATAGTCACTCTTAGTCGGTAATATGAGACGCTTCTACACAAGAAGTTATTGGAAGGGGTTCAAGTGACAAGAGAAGAGGTCTTGAAGCTTCATCCTAATTATGATCTCTCATGTCTTGACTTTGCTGATGTTGATAACAAAGTTAGTAGTGCCGATGAAGATGAAGGCAACAAGATAGGTGCCAAGAGTATGAATCAAAGTGACAATGAGGCTCATGTCGAAGAAGTTGCCCGCTTCGAGACCCCAGTTGCCGAAGAAGCCCTGGCCATTGATTTAAAAATCACTTCTGCTAAATATGAGGATAAGCCATACGACTTATTGTATTGGCACATTGCATTCTTATGTAATAATCAATTCAAATATATTTAAGGCAATGCTGAGTGTTGATGACATTCAATTTTACATACTGCACTTTTTCGGTTTGTATAGTATATGTATCGTTAGCATGTTTTATTTCACATGCTAGTTGTTTCTTAGCATGTTTTATTTCATACGCTATTTGTTTCTTAGCTTGTTTTATTTCATACGCCCGTCGTTTTATACTGTCCATTAACTGTTTGAGGCATGGACTAGTTGCATTACTGGGCCGTAAGGTTAATTTGTATAGTTCGTTAACTATGTTAGGCTCGAAGCTAGGTTAGTTTGTTTACTGTACAACCTAGAACTCATTTGTTCAGCAATCGTAACAAAAACACAATGAGACTTCAAATATAATTATCATAAATAAGTACCAATCTTACAAACATGTTGGCTGTTGCCAAATAAGTGACGATAGAAATCATCCGACATTAATTGAAATAAAATTTTAGATTATCGACATTCCAAGCTTAAGGGATGATGATCCATCTAACCTTTCTAATTGATAAGTCCCCTCACCAACGACTTCCCGGATCTTGACAAGATCCTCCCAATGTGCACTGAGCTTTCCTTAATTTGCTCGTGTACTAATTACTTCCGTCTTACAACAAACTAGATCTCTAGGTTGGAAAACCTTGTGCTTCACTTTTTTATTATAATATTTTGTTGCTCTATGCTAGTATGCTGCAACCCTGGCTCTTGAAATGTCTCTAATTTTCTCAATAGTGTCCAGATTCATTGTCAATCCAACTTGATTAAGCATAACATCAAAATTATGCATCCGTAGATTAGACAAGTCTAGCTCAATCGGCAATATGGCTTTAGTGTCATAGGCCAACTTAAATGGTATCTCTCCCATTGCAGTTCTACGAGTGGTTCTTTATCCCCATAGGACGTTTAGTAGTTAATTGGCCCACTTCCCCCTGACTTAATCCACTTTCCATTTCAAGCTATGCAGTATGATCTTGTTTACGACTTTGACTTATCCATTTTTCTAAGGGTGCACTACAAACATATAGTTAAGCCGAAAGTTGTACCCCTCAGAAAATGTCCAGAACTTATTGTTGTCAAACTGCGGGCTGTTATTTATAATTATCATGTAGGGAACTCTGAATCTTGATATGATAGAGTTAAAGACGAAAGCTTCCACATTTTTGCTTAGTGATCTTTGCCATAGCCTTGGCTTCAACCCATTTGGTAAAGTAGTCCATAACAACAATGACGAATTGTTGCTGGGTAGTAGATTTCGAAAAGGGTCCTAGAATATCTAGCCCTATTGGGTGAAAGGCTAAGGGCTGGTTAAGCTACATAACATAGTTACAAGTGCATTACTCGATGACTCGTGCTTCTAGCATTGAGGACATTACCAGACAACATCCTTTGCATCTTCTCTCATAATCGACCAATAATAGCCTAGTTGTAGTGTTCGAATGTACAATGTTTGCACCTTTATATGATTATTGCATATGCTACCATGTAATATAAATAACACCCTCTAGGCACCCCTTAGGGAAAGGCATCAAAGGTAGGGTTGAGATATGCCACGCTTAGATAATTGAGCATCAATCAATGTATAGTTTACAACTTAGTAAGCCAATCTTTGCACATCCTTTTTGTCATCAGGGACAGTACCATCTATTAGATAATTCACTAGGGAATCCATCTACGATTCTTCTCTTGGGTAAGGAGCTAACTCATAGCTCTACGAAAGATTGGATAAGCTTTTCTATGGGAGAAAATCGACGAAAAGTTTTTTGTTTAACTTAGGGAATGCCATATTGAACAATTTCAACAGCTTGTCAACAGCAATATTCTTGCTTCTCAGAATTTTGTGAATGGAGAAAAATAGGAATTCTTTTATGAGCATTTGTACCACCAATAAGTACTTGTTCATCTCTTCTTCTCTTGCTGCCTAACTTTGAGTGACTTGATTTACCACCAATTGGGAATCAGAGAATACTTTAAGTTTCTCAACACCAATTTCTTTTGCTAGTTTCAATCTGGTGATTAGAGCTTCGTACTCTGCTTCATTGTTACTAGTTGGGAATCCAAATTTCGAAGCGTAATGAACTTTGACATCATGGGGGCCTTGAAGAATTAGGCCTATACTGCTTCCTTCTCATGTTGAAGAACCATTAACATAAAGAAACTAAATAGGTTTCTTGACAATCTCCATACAGTCTTCCTTTCCAATGAATTTGGCTACAAAATCCACCAGTAATTAGGCCTTTAGTGCCATTCTGGGTTTATATTATACACCATGGGCACTGAGCTCTAAGGCATATTTCATCATCTTCCTCAAGGAGTCAGGCCACTGCAATGCTTGCCACAATGGTTGATTGGTGAGGATAATAATCTAGTGAGCTTCAAAATATAGCTTCAACTTTCTTGTTGAGAGAACTACTGCTAATATAAAATTTTTCAATCTTTATGTAACGAAGCTCTAGCCCTTACAAAACATGACTCACATAATAAATGAGTTAATGCTCTTTGCCATCAACAAGAATCTTCTTGACTTCAAAATTGACAACTCTTGCATTGACGACAAGTGCATCATCATATAGCCTCTAGATATTCTCAAAATCCTCTTCTCTGAAAGATATTGTATTGTCAATCCTGACCTTCTTTCCATAAATATTGCAAACATAATTCTTGGCATCAATCGAATTGATTGGCCTATACTAGGTTCGCTAACAATGGTATTAATTACTCTCTTGGATGCTCTATTGAGATTAACATCCCTTGCATCTCTCATGGCCATTGCTGGCCAAGTATCATCCTCTTGTTCCTCTCTTCTCCTTTGAGACTTCCTTTCGATTCTTTTAGCATCATGCGTTAGAAATTTTTGCTGGTGCCTGCGTTATATTGCATCTTCAATTGCATTCTTGAGTTAAATGCATTTATTTATATTGTGACCCTTATCATAATGGAAATCATGGTACTTATTCAAATTGCTTCTCGAGGGATTCCCTTGCATTATTTCTAGCCACTAGAGGACACCACTTTCCCCACGTACCGCCATCAAAATATCCAAGATTAGACAATTTACAAGCGTGTGGGATGAGAATGTTGGGATCCTCAGTCTCTTCCTCTCGGCATCTAAACTATTGTCGTTGTCCATACCAAGTCTATCCTTCGCATTTGTCCGTTTGTCATTCTTTCCATCTCCTCTACTCTGATCAACCTCTTATCATGCCTTTATGTTATCTTTTTGTCGGATGTATGAGGCGGCTTTAGCCTTAAACTTAATGAAAGTTTTTGGCTTATTCTTTGTGAGAGACTTAAAAAAGTCTCCATAAGGCTTGACTCTATCAATTACAGCATTGAGGGCTACACTCATATCTAGTTTTGGGATTTGGACCATCTCAACCATAAATCTGGCTAAATAGTCCTTGATTAACTCATCAAATTTTTGTTTGATGGTATTAAGGATTGAAGAGTCCTTAATAGGAATTTTGCTAGCAAGGAAGTATTAAAGAAATACTTCTACTAGTTCATCGAAACATGAAATGGTATTTGGTTTCAGGTGTTTGAACCATTTGCTGGTTGCATTCCTCAAGGTTGAAGGAAAGGCTTGACAGACCACATCGCTTAAACCATGCAACTTGGCCACTGTATGATAGTAATCTAAGTGATCTTCAGGGTCCTTTGTCCCATCATATGTTTTGAACTTGGGCAGCTTAATGTGTCAAGGTATTACTTCTTCCAAAATCTTTAGGATGAAAGGACTTTTCTTGATTTGGAATTGTTTGGTCACTGTAACAAGGGTACTGACATGTGAGGGTCTCACATGATTCACATACTGTGGTTGCTTACCCTTATCAATCTTCTTGAAAGCAGGAGCTGAAGGTCTTGTTAGAACCTCAACTTGCTTTTTTGGCAATTCAAGTGAATAAATGTAATCATCGGTACTGTTGGCATCATGATCACCATGCTCTTTGTCCTGATTTAAGTGAATACTTTTATGAAGAAGGTCAAGGATTTGTTCATGTTTTTTATTTAACTCGGAATTTTCTTTGACTAAATTGAGATAAAGTTGCTCAAGTCGAGCCAATCGTTATTCATCAGCATGCCGATTCCTCCCTTCAGGGTGTTGGGAGGAAGTACCAGCACCTATACTTCTGGTCATCTTAGTTCTAGCCATATAGTTGTGCTTAGAGAAAAATAAACGGTGCCAAATGTTGTTGGTGAATTTTAGGATGAGGAAAAATCTTGCAAAAGAAAATGAAATACTTAGTACCGAGGCCAATTCGGTGCAGCCACTCCAATACCTAAGTTAGTAAGGTGATTTAGCATAGTAAGTATGTGAATAAGAAATGTTAGAGAGCTCTTATAGAGTTTCTTTCCAATATTTATAAATGTTTGTAGTGTCTAAAGTAGTTGTCGAGATAACTGTTAAGACACGTGGAAGCCTCTTGACTTGACATCTCCCCTAATATGTAGGGATAGTAGGCAGTTATGCAATATAACTATGTTTATGATACTTGTTCGCACCATAGACTTAAATTCAAACCAAGAATGCATCTTATACTCGGCATAAATGCCATGTGTCATCTATCCAATACGAATGCTAAGAGAGTCGATTACTCGGCATCTCGACCAACGAAAGGATGAGTGTCAAATGAACAAAAACTAACTATCAACAACTAATTCATATCATGGCATGGCACAAAAAGGGACCTATGAGTCAAAATTTTTAGAATGAGGCTTCCAAATAGTCATAGAAAAAGCATGACTTTATGAACTCAGTTTTTTGAAGATTATAGATTGCATTACCTAAACATTGTGACTATTTTGATAGTCAAATTTGGTAGACTATAGTGTGTGGTCTAATTTGGCAGTGTTGCTACTTTGATTTAGTGAACTACAATGTGTAGTCTAATTTTGTAAAGTTGGGGGTCCTATTTCCAAACAGCTCCTTATTGCCCTTTTTGATAATGTTAGACTACAATGTATAGTCCAATTTGGTGGGGGTCCTACTTTTAGGCAACTTTTTCTTGCCTTAGGTTCTTGGATGTTGTATCCAAATGCCCAACTATGTCTACTAACCAAAAGAAGTTTGGAGGGCAAGGATATCGATACTAATACATGCCATGTACATGAGCATGGCATGTTACATTGCTAGTAGTAAATGCCCGGTTGGGCGAATGCATATGTGACATTGAACCTATAGGTTATGATTGAAATGTTTTAGTTGTGATATGTAATATTGTCTATATTGCATTGCATGTTATCTACTCTCACTCAACTTTAGTAGTTGAAGGGATAAAATGTTTTATCCTTAGGTTAATAGCATTGTAAAAGGCCTAACGCTAAGGGGGGGATATATATACTAAGAGTGTGAGCCAGAGTCAATGACTTTTGTATGGAGCTTGTATTAGGTCATAGATCCTATTACTGTGAAGATGATAAAGGAAAAAGCTGGTTCATGTTTTGATGTAAATATTATATTGTATACATAAATTATAACAGGGAATCCAGCTAAACTTCGATGTAGAAATCCCTTTATTATGTAAACAAAGTTGTCTTTTGATGAATGAGTAGATTGAGTTAAGTTTTCAATAAGTATTCCCATGTGATGGTGCATCCCGTACTATGCCGAGATGTAACAGTTGAGCTTTTTATAATGCTGGTTGAGTTGTCCTCAACTCCCACTCATACGAATACATTCTCAGTAGCTCGTGATTGAGCTCCTATCAACTTATATGCACCAATCTCATAGATATACACCTTAAGGAAGTTTAGGCAAGCTTGAGTAAGTTCCTGCTAAGCTAAATAAATGCCTCCATTTTAAGCTTACCTGAGTATAATCAGCTAATAAGCAACTCATAGCTTTAAGTCCTACACACTATGGATGACAAGTTAGTATAAACTTAATTGCTTCATTTAATGAATAGACGATAAGCTACTCAAAAACCCCAAGCCATTAAGTGATAACAGGTGAAATACACTTAAGTTTGAAAATTTATATAGACATCTAGTAAACAAACCCATAACCTTATATATTAACAGACTAAAGGCCAACTAGCTAATTTTATGGCTCTACTTAGTATAGGTCCTCCTTAGCTTAGATGACCTATATGCTTCCTTAGCCTTTTTGGCATATCAAACTCTTCAAGCCCTCGCCTCTCCAAGCATTCTAACCTCTTTGGTCCCTTACCTTTTCAGACACACCATTCTCTTCAAGCGCTTTAGCCTTTTCAAGTGCTCCAGCTTCTTTAAGTCGTTGCTTTTTATGGCATAACAATATTTGTAAGTGCTCTAGTCAATCTCATTTTTTGCCTCTTCAGGCCTTTACTTCTTCAAGTACTTTAGCCTCTTTTGGCTTAAATTACAAACCTTTCCTGAAATCCTACAAAATCAAGCTCCCTAAATACTCTCTTTCTTGATTTTGTCACTAAAGAGAGTAGGGGACAAGTGTTGATAAGCATTTTCTAATAATTATTATGTAAGCTTATATTAATTAGCCCAATACTTAAGCCCGATTCAGTAATCTTGTCCAGGTACAATTTTCATTAACTCACTATAAATATCAGGTAAGATACCCAGGTAGCCATTCTCTTTCACCCTTCCTATTATGCTAAAAGTTTGCTCTCATCACAAGAGAGTTGACTTAGGCATTAGAGTGGCTATGCCGGAGCCCGTAGCCATTTTCTTATATTGTAGGCGTTCATGCACTGAAATGAAAATCACCAATCAACATTCTTGGCTTGGAGTCAGTTATATCATAAATTGTAATTGTGTGCTGGATTAGTTGAATACATTGTTCTATTAAATGTACATTGATTAAGTGATGTCTTTCCTCATATATGGCCGATTTGATGATGTGCGTTATTGCTTGGAAAACTTGGAAAATGAACAATCCTTCAAGGTATTCACTTAAGGGAACCCTATATGAAGGAATGAATTATAAAGTTAAGACACAAAGCTAAAGTTAAGATAATTGAGATGTTTATGATGTGGAACTTGAGATTCATACTTGATAATGAGTTATTGTATTGCTTACTACACTCATGGCATGGTATAGAAAGACCTATAGTTTAAGTTTCTAAATGCTTAAATCTTACTAAGTTAGGTTTTGAGAATATAGATTTACATTAGTTAATCAATTCTAACCAGTTCATGTAGTTTCAACTAGGCCGACTATATGCTAGATTTCCAAATCACAATGGATGGTTTCTATTTTTTAGAGTTTTGGGAGTCTTACTTCTAAGCAACTCCTTGTTGCCTTAAGACATAAGCTAATGACTCATTGTAGTCAAATTTGGAAAATGCAAAGTTGGGGGTCTTACTCCCATGCAGCTTCTTATTACCTCTAGATTCTTAGATGTTGTATCCAAATGCTTGTGTATGTTTACTAACCGGATGAGTAAATTAGAAGAGCATAAGATATCAATATCAATGCATGTCACATGCATGAGCATGGCACATAATCCCTACAGAGACAGTTTGTCTTGGCAACCCTAAACATGAAATTAAATATCTTATGATAATGATATTTGTAAACATGTGTTATGCTTGTTTTGTATTTTATTTTTATTTATTCTCACTTAGCTCATAAATAGCTTAAGGGATACTTGTATATCCTCAAGTTATGAAGAAAATTGATTGGGTAGTACGATTAACTAGGCGAAAGACTTTTGAGAGCGCATAAGATGGAATCAGCTACTTTTAAAGAAGCCTTATCATATTTTGATCTTAGGTTTAAGAAGGATTTGTACTTATGTAGTAAAAGAAAAAAAATATATTGTATTTTAGATCTAGTTATGTTTAGAAGAATGTATTATTTTGTATAAACCAGCGTAAAGCTAAACTCTGTTATTGTACTCTCTTGTTATAAATAAAACTTCTGTTGAAAATAAACAAGTATTCATGTGTAATAGTACATCTCGTGCTATGGTAGGATATGACATATATAGCTTGCTAAGAAAGAGTTTGGACTAAGTGCTATTATCAATTGAGAGGCATTAGCTTGAGTGAGGTATGATGCTTGACTAAGGAAATATCTGGAATTTAGAGGATGAGATAGATTCTTAACTATCAATGAGCCAACATATAAGAAGCTCACCTTGGAGTTCCTTAGCACCCTTACATTAGCATCCAATATTATGGAAAATGGTATGTAAAATACCATATATTTCAAGTGTAATGGAGCTACTATTAATATGCATTTTAATCTAATACCGGTTGTACTAGGGATATTCTTAAGACTTTTAAGTGGATAGAGGAGTATAAGAACTTACCATATTGCCTAGAGGAGTGAGTGATGCCTAGGCATGGCTAAGAATGAGTATTGGTGGTTCTGTTTATGATTTTGGGAAGTTAAAGGTTTTAAACTTGAGAGATCCTATTGTTAGGCTCATTCATTATGTTCTAGCTAAGAGTCTTACGAGAAGGAAGTATAGCATTAGGTTTGTGAATGAGAGAGATATATTGTATTTGCATAGAATGCCATGCCAAATAAATTTGGCCATCTATATGACCTTTTTCTTTAAAAGCTAAGCTACTAAAGGTCAAGCCAGACATATCTTCATAAGCCCTTTTGTCATATGGCTTATGAAGAATATCGCCTAATTCCATGAACTTCCTCCTATGCAAAAGATTTATCCCTCGAGCCCCATTAGTTTTGAATCCATTTGTGCTATGAAACTTGTAGCTCCACCCTAAGGTCTACAACCTATGCCACCTGAGGATGTGCCATCTACTTCATTACAACAACCACCTTAATCTTCTTCAGTTTTTGTAAAAATCAAGAGGATAGTTGGTAAGTTGCTAAAAAGGTAAAGAACTCTAGAGTATATGGTCTAGCACACCTAGGCGTAGATTTATGCATTTCTAACCTACCATAGGATCCCACTGTTATTGTTGCTACCACCACCAGCTCCAAATTTCAAAGAAAACATCTGAGAGAACATTAAGAAGGAGGATAGTGAAGAAATGGAGGAAGATGATGATTAACTTCCCTTATTCTTTTCATTTCCTTTTAAAAGATGCCCTTATTTTTCATTTTGATTTGGATGACTATAAGTATTAACTATTTACCATGGCTTTTCTTTTGTTAATTGTTTAACTCTTCATAAATTGACAAGTTTGATAAGGCTAACCATGTGATACTCTCTTTAGTGGGTTTTAATCATTTCGTTTTGTTTGGCTATCTTCTTTTTATTTTGTAATAGTTCACTCTTTTTACAAGGAAAATTTGGACTTCATTAGATTGAGTGGAATTCATAATTTTGGACTTCAAAAACTTTCAAGATAAATGTCACAAACCGAAGAACTTCCAATTTCCTTTTTACTTTTCCTTTTCTCCCATTTTTTTGCTATTTGTGTGTCTATGATTGTGTGCATTGTAGACAATGTACAACTTAAGTGTAGGGGAGAAAGAATAGGAATTACATGTTAATGAGTACAAACCAATTAAAAGCTACATTTAAGCTTTTGAGTTTTTGATATAGTACCTCTACAAATTTATACCCCTATATGTGTATAAGCAAGTAATTTTTTTTCAAAATTTGCCCACAAATCCCTCTAACCTTAGTTCACTTTATTGAATTTGAATAATTAAATCCTCATGATTCAAAGTTCCTTATTATTTAAGCTTACACTTGACTTAAGAATAAGATAGATATTGATGGTTTAAAGATTAGTTATTTTTATTTCTAAGTTTAATTTTAAAGGATAGTTATCTATCTCTATTTTTCAAAAAAATTTAAATTGGATGAACAAAGGAGATTTACCATTTGAAAGTCTCTTGAAAAATCAAAGTAGTTAGAGTCCTAAGAGAAATGAGAAATGAAAAGCTAAAAATTGGTAAGTATCAATCTTGCTCCTTGAAAAGAGCAAGATTCTTTCCTACTACCAATAAAAAAGGAAATTAAACTAAAAGTTGTCAAGGATTGATCTTGGTCCCATAGAAAAGCAAGGTACTTTCTTGTTAACAATAACAAAATAAAAGGGCTTAATTAGAAAAGATCGGTATTGGTTTGTCAAAAGAGTGAGGTTCTTCTTAACGTTAATAAGCTTCAATAAAGGAATTAATTTGAACTAAAAATGGCTCATAATAAAAACTGAAAGCAGTAAGGAGACAAATAGAGGATGAGTTGATGTAACATGCATCTAGTCTAAGTTTTCATAATAAAAATAACTTAGGAAGCTTTCTCTCCTCTTGAGTTAAAGTGGTGAAATTTCTATAACTTTTTCTTAATTGTTTGATATTTGTGCTAATCTCTAGTTTAGTATTTGTTTAAGTCATAAGGCTAAGTCTAAATTATTGAGACAGATTATTGAAATTCAGTAGTTCCTCATGTGTTGTTGTTCAAGTGTTCTAAGGGCATTATAAGGGGTAAGTTTAGAGAAAATTGCGAAGGTCCTTAATTTGAGGGGTGTACTTTTCTAAAGAAAATTTGATGACCTTGTCCTTAAGATGTAATTATTTTGATGTTTTGATTGTTTTACTCGAAGACAAGCAAAAGCTTATGAGTAGGGAAATTTATAACACTCATTTAGCATAAGCATTTTAGGATAATTTACATGATTTTGTATATTAATCAAGTTAATTTTGTAGCAATTTAGAGCTTAATTCATTATTATTTCATTTGTAAGGATTTTAGAGGCATTTAACAAATTTCTAGAGATTTTGATGGGGTTTCGAAGCTTAATTGAAGAAGTGTATTAATCAAGGGATTGAAGTGAAGAAACTTAAGCCAGGGATTAAAGTCTAGAGAAGATCACGTATATACTCTAAGACCATGTTCTTGGCCATGAAACTCTCATCATAAATTTCCATCAAATTTGAAGATTTTTATATGAAGTGAAAGACTATGCCTACACTACATGGCCATGATCTTAGGATGTTGTGGTTTTATAATTTGTAAACCTTCTATTTTTTACAAGATTTCTTTGTAAACATAAGTCAAATCCTTATAATAGGTGTTTAGTTTTAGGTTTGTAGAGAAAGCCCCTTTGGAGAAGAGTCAGTAGGGTAAAATATATAGGGGTTTCTCTATTTTCTTTTCTTCCTTTTAATAATGTCATTATTTTCATTGTCCTTACTATATCATTATTGAAACTTATATTCTAATGCGACTATTGATATTTTTATATCAATATACGTTTATTTCAATCTATGATTTTGCTTATTGTGATCTAATTGTATTAATTTGTATTGCTCTTTAATTTAGTTTTACTGATGATTGAGTTAATGCATGTATTTGATATAAAATTCATGATATTTTATAATATGGCCAATTGATACAATTAGAAGGAACTAACCGACTAAAATATCTAGCTGTTCAGTTTATCTACATTAGGGTAACCTAATAGCAAGATTCAAGGTTGTAATGCAATTTTGAGATACTTTATTGCAGAAGTTATTCAACTAAAGTTTACTCTGAATTAGGAATTAATTATAAGCACAAGTTTGATTAGCTCATAATAGAAATCTCTACAGTCCAATATTACGATTAAGATTATAAGGTCACATGGAACTAAGTAGTAAATAACATAAGACTTATTAAGGATTATGCTTCTTCTTAATTTTAGTTAATTATGTTTCTCGTTCTTTTATTTTAATTATTGTTTCAACTTTATTTTGTTATTGATTCTTATTTTATTAGTTTCCCAATTATACTTTCAATTGTAAAAGTTAGATAATTAGAGAATTATAGGGAAACATTCCTAATTAATTAAGATTTGCTCATATTCATGGTTCTCTATGGGATCAACACTTGAATTCAATCCATCTGCAATCTTATAACTTGACTAGGTGCACTTACCTAATACCACCTTGTTTAGGCCCATCAAGTTTTAGGTGCGATTGCTTAGGAGCCATTATAGCGAAACTAATTAGGATATTAGCAAAAGCCTAATTTTTCCAATTATTTTAACATCCTTCCTATAGCTTATTTTGATATTTTTCTTTATTAACTTGCCTCTAACTTCTAAATTATTTCAATTTATGCTCGGGAGTAGTGGAAAAAGTTTCATTAAATTTAATATAGAAATCAAGAGAACTTTTTGTTACCTTCGTAGAAGAGTCTATGAAGCTGTAGATCTTATTAACTAAGATTCACCACTTCAACTTAAGGAAGAATTGAAAGAACGTTAAGAAGAAGAACAAGAACTTGAAAATATGGCAGTAAACAACAATGAAGCCAACTTAACCCTAACGAAATTTGCTAAGCTTAAGGCGATCGAAGTTGAATCTAGTATCACTAGACTAGAAGTGCGGGCAACAAATTTTCAAATCTTGCCAATTGTGATCTAAATAGTGCGGCAGTTTGTCCAATTCAATGGATTAGCTAATGAAGATCCTAACAAGACATTCAAAATTAATGGAGTCACAAATGATGCGATAAGACTTGGACTGTTTCCATTTTCACTGAGAGGTAAGGCCAAGCAATGGCTTGATTCACTTCCTAAAGGATCAGTCACCACCAGGGAAGAGTTGGTTGAAAAATTTCTAGAAAAATATTTTCCACCTACTAGAATGGCAAAATTTAGGAATGATATTTCTTTATATGCCCAAATTGATGGTGAGATGTTGTATAGCACTTGAGAAAGATTTAAGGAATTGCTAAGGTATTGCCTGAATCATAGGTTGCCCTTATAGATGCAAATATCGACATTCTAGAATGGACACAATTATCCTACTCGACAAATGATTAATGCCATAGCTGGAGGCACTTTAAGTGCCAAGACACTAGATAAGGCCGAAGAGCCTATCAACGACATGGCCATGACTAATTCACAATGGGATATGTGAGAGCCAAGGTCAAAGTGATTAGGAAATTTGAAGAGGATTTAGTTACTATGTAGATAGCTTAGGTTAAGAGTCTAAGTAAGAAAATTGAAGGGTTGATGAAATTGATAATATTGTGCAAGACAAAACTTTGATTAAGGTAGAAGATGTTAATTTTATTGCTAACAAAACTCAAAATAATCCTTTCAACAACACTTATAATCCAAGTTGAAGAGATCATTTGAATTTCTCCTAAGAAGGCTAGTAACAGTAGTAGAATAGGAATGTTTATCCTCAAAACAAGAATCCCATCTTGGAGGAAATGCTAAACAATTTTATTCAAAGTAGAGATGTTCGTTTCCAAGCCTAACACTTAGAAATACCAAAGCATCCCTCAAGAATCTACAAAATCAACTTAGACAATTGGCTAAAATCGTCATAGAGAAGTAACAAGGAAACTTTCTTGAAAATATTGAACCGAACCTCCAACCAGTTGGTTTAGAGCCAAATTAAAGAAAAGATTCAGCAATTGAGCTAATTACGTTAAACAATAAAACTCTTGGGAGCCAGCCCAAGTTTGATTTCATTTAAATGTTTATTTTAATTATTGTTGTTTCAATTTTTTGGTAAATTTGAGTATTATGTCTTTTGGAATTCAGTTGGTTCCCCTTGCATTGAACACTTTTACTTTATGAAGCAATTCTTAGAATTTCTTTTATGTAATGGTAATTCAATGAAGTTTGTCATCCAATTGAGTGGATCTTCACTATTGAGCTTTAATTTACCTTATCTTCGACATTTTTCAAAGAAATTTTAGAAAAAGAAATAAAGAATTCAACAACACATTTAGATTAAGAAGTTGGAGAGGATAACAGCTAAAGTCCATGCCCGTGGACTTTCCCATGACCTTCTCGAAAATAAAATCAAAGGAAGTTAAAAAATTTTAAGTCGAGAGGATCACCACTAAGATCAAAGTCGCCATGGTCACGCCTTAAACACAAACGCACAAGATACCACGGTTGCGATCATTGATCATGGTCATTCCACAAATTCAAAATCCATGAGTAATCTTCTTCCTTTTCATTATAAACAAAAACTTTATCTTTAAAACACCATTTTCCCTCACTTTCTCTCACTGCAAAATCACCTAAACTTTATGATCCTTGTAGATTTTACTTGTACACCAACAAATTAAAGGTGTTAGTCTTGTTTGACACTCAAGAGGATAGAGGGGAGGGGGTTGAATTGAATGTTATAAACTTTTCAAAAACAAAAAATTTAAACAAAGAAAGCTAAACACCCCTTAATATATGTGTGACAGCAATAATTTGATGACATAAGATAATATAAACAATAAATAATAAGAGATTACAGAAGAAGATTCCTTCTAGCTCCACCATTGGGATCCGACTATCTTCAACAGTCGTTCCACTAAATCAAATCAATCAACTTTAAAAGAGATTACACAGATAGGTCTTCTTAACCTTTACAAACAACTGTCCTGTCTTACTAGTCTTTATCTAGACTAATCATAGGCTACAGTACAATTAACCTCTTTCAAAGATACAATCTTAATACAGCTCTTATTAAGTACATAGAAATTCAAAGAGGAAAAATATGAATCTTCAAAACTTTCACACTAAAACTTGCAATCTTATTAATTCAATATGATTTTTCTTCATGTATTTATCTATTTTGAATGATGATTATTTATATCTTCAATCTTCAATGGTCGAAAATAAGATATTCTTCCTAGAACAGTCAAATACAAGATATTTTTCCTTGGATTTTAGCTCGTTTTGTATCTTCCCTAAGCTATTGAAAACTAATATCGAGATTAGATAAATTTGCTGATCATGATCTATTTCAACAACCATTGTTATCCTTAATATCTAATTAGTTAAGAAACAAATTGGTTGTGATCTTTTTTTATCTCTAAATATAATCTTCCTACTTAAGTGGAATGGGTTAATTATATTTTCCAAAAATAATTAGCTGGAGGAGTTAGGTCTTCACAAACGAACCTTCTATCGAAGCTTTTATAAGCAACTAGTTCTAAGCTAGTTAGATGGTCTGCTTGCTTCTAGAGTTAACCTTCTACTATTTCTTCTACTAAATCAATTAAGCATATCACCTTCTACTTATAGTTATGCTTCTTTTTTTCATTTAGTAGTCAACCTTCTACTTCAACTTCTATTAACATCATCTGCTATTTGAGCAAATACATGAAGCTTCTACTAAACCTTCTACATGCATAAAGATCTTTTTCTTGTAACACTTAACTAATACAAACAAGATCACATTATCCTTTTTGTTATCATCAAGACTACGTTAGAGAGAATCCTAGCGTTCTCTCTCTTTTTTATGATAACAAAACACATTTTGCTAGAAATAAAATTTGAATGCCTTATCTCCCCCTTTTTGTTATCATCAGGGAAAATCAAAAAGTAAACAAGACATAGACAAAACAATTCAAAATAAACATCTAATTGTAGCATTCATTGATTACTAGACAAAACGCATGCAGTTGTCAAAACAAGCCAAAAAACAATTGAGTCTTAATAGAATAAAAACCAGTCTTAACAACATTTCAATTAGAATGACTATTTTCTAGATTTCTTCTTAGAGGAAGAAGAAGGTGAATGTTTGGTGCAATAAGGTAGGTCAAGAAAAGGATTGTAGTAGACTTTCACTATTGGTTCAAAAGTTTCACAATCAAGATTAATGACCATTGGTGATGGATGAATAGGTTTGAAATAATCTAGGAATTACACTAAGATGAAATCCTTCAATTCCTTCTATAAATTCTTCAATGTTTTGGCAGTAGTATCTCGATCCTAGTAAAGTTCATAAATTGTAGTAGTCTCATACTCATCTATTTTAAAGACCTCTTAGCATGTTTCATCCCACTAGTAGTGTTAGCAAGTTCTTAAGCAAACTTCTAAAATTCTATTAAGTTGTGGTGTAATCTATTATCATTAAAACCTTCATTCATTTTAAACTTTGCTTCATTCGATTTCTACTCTATAGTGGTTTCTATGGACACAGTTGAATCACTAAACTTTTCATTTAGTGGCAACTAACTTTCCTTTTTAAAATGCTTAAATTTTGCATCCAGCATATTGTCAATGTATTCTTGCAAGAACTCGAACATCTTTATTGAGATTTCATCTATAGAACCTTAAGACAATTTTTGCACTTAAGTTTCTATAGAACCCTGAATTCCATCTTTGTTAACCATAGAAGATGGTTGATCAAGGGATTGGATCAACTATGCTAGAAATTCATCCTACTTTTCCTTTTGAGAACCTTCTATAAAAGGTTGTGTTTGTGTAGAAGCTCCCCCTCAGCCATTACACTTTCAAAAGATTTCTTTGTGAGACTATGGCATACATAATGTCCACTATTATTGGAATACCACAAAAAATCCTTCACCTGTATTCCCATGTGTGCAAAAACCTTTTCACCAATTTTCTTTACTGACTTAATGTCATTCTCACATTAAGGTATTCTTAAACCTCTAAACCTTAAAAGTTTCATGTTAACATTTCCATATGGCATACTTGATTTGCTTTTTCCTTTGTGCCTTAAAATTTTTATAGGTAAGTCTAGATTCCTTCCCTTTGTCATTATAAGAATGATAACTACATCTTCTAAAGTGATCCTTGTAAAACTCTCTTTTTAAGGTAAGATGCAACTCAAAACAGCCTTATAGAGGATTCTAATGACTAATTCAAAATCAAAAATCCGTGCAACCCTTCCATAGTTACCCTGAACCCCTTCATTTAAATGTGTAAACACATTTTCTTCAGTCATCCTCACCAATTCTTCATCATTAGACAAATCTTTCATATCAAAACACTCTATCAAGTCTTTCCTAGATATTTCTATGTTAACATCCAGTACTAAAGTAGTCAAAGTTTCAGTTTCTAAATTAGCGATAAGATTACTATAGAACTCCTGCACAACAACTACATTAACACTCTCTTGTAGATTCAATAACCCTAAATAGCCTAGGTTATCTATGAATTCATTCTAGTAAAACTCGTGCTTTTCAAAGAAAGGAATATAAAAAAAGGCAAGATCACAAACCTTATTTTTGTCTAAAGAAGTTCCAACGTATGACTGGTGGAGTTGTTTCTTACTAGATTCAACCTTGACTTTAACTTCTTTCTTTTCTTTGAATTGCAGTCTTGATCATGGGATGTTTTCATCATTTTTTGAGATTTTGGAGTGCTTAAAGAGGATTCTTGATGTTCATTTATTATTCTTTCCTTTCCTTTTGAAGTGGAAGTTCTTTTTGGTGCTATTCTTGGTAACAGAAGGTATAAAGGCTTGAGAAACAAAAGAGAACAAGTAAGGGTTGAGAGTTGAAAAAGAAGGAAGAGTAATTGAAAGGAAATTTCTTTCTTTTTTTAGAGAATAAAGGAAAAAGAGGAATTTAATCAAATTAGAAACAACCATGAGTTGGTCAGTTAATATTACTAATATGTGTAAAGTTAGAAAAAGGGATTAAATTGTGTAGCAGTTAACAAGAAAAGGATTACCAATTCATTTCCAATAAATTCAAATCTTATTTTTTTCTAAGGGTTTAGTAAACATGTCAACAAATTGTAAATCAGTTAGCATAAATTAAACATAAATATCTCCATTCGAAACATAAACCTTAATAAAATGATGCCCTATTTCTATATGTTTAGATCTAGAGTAATGTATTGGATTTTTTGTTAAATTAATGGTACTTATATTATCACATTTAATAGGTATATTTTTAAAATCCATGTCATAATTTAGAATTTGTTGTTTTATTTAGAGGATTTGAGCACAATAGTTTCCAATTAAAATGTATTCTACTTCAACTATTGATAATGCTAACAAATTTTGTTTCTTAGAGGATCAACAAACCAAGTTGTCACTTAAGAATTGACATGTACCAAAAGTGCTTTTTCTATCAATTTTATAACTAACATAATCCACATCTAAGTATCCAACTAAATCTATGTTTTTATTTTTAGGATACCATATGCCTATCTTTGATGTATTCAATAGGTATTTAAAAAATCTTTTAATAGTAGTAAGATGCAATTTAGTCAGAGAACTTTGAAAACAAGCATAAAGTAGACACTAAACAAGATATCAGGTCTAGATGCAGTCAAGTATAGTAAAGAACCAATAAGACTTTGATAATATTTCTCATTTACTTTCTTACCTTCAAGATTTAGATCCAATCTTATTAAAGTGCTTATAGGAGTGGAAGCTCCTCTGGTATTTTCAAACCCGAATTTCTTTATGATTTTCTAAGTATACTTTTCTTGTTGTATAAATATGCTTTCATTTGTTTTCCTAATTTGCAAACCTAAGAAGAAGTTTAACTCTCCCATCATTGACATTTCAAATTCGACTTGCATCATCTTATAAAATTCTTTGTAATATGTTTCGCTAGTAGAACCAAAGATGATGTCATCGACATAAATTTGAATCACTAGAATATTTTACCTTCATAAAAGCCATTTTTAATAAGATATTCACTAAGTCATTTATACCATACTCGGGGTGCATGCTTTAAACCATATAAAGCCTTTTTTAATTTAAACACACAATCTTCCTTAAAAGGATCTTCAAAACCAGCGGGTTGTTTTCCATATACTTCTTCTTTCAATACCCATTTAAGAAAGCACTTTTTACATTTATTTGAAATAACTTAAAATTTTTAAAGCTAGAAAAAGCAAGCAAGAGATAAATCGCTTCTAATCTACCAATGAGAGCATAAGTTTCATCATAATCTATACCTTCTTCTTGTGAATATCCCTTGGCTACCAATCTTGCTTTGTTTCTTACAACTTAACCATTTTTATCTAACTTATTTTTAAAAACCCATTTGGTAATAATTAGTATTTTATCAGATGGTTTGGGAACTAAGGTCCTAACTTGATTTCTATGGAATTGACTTTGTTCTTTCGGCATATCATTAATCCAATTTTCATCTTTTAAAGCATTTTCAACCGAGGTAGGTTCTTCATAGGATAGCATTGCAAAATGATTTTCAATATTTTGCAATCTAGGTCAAGTTTGTACACCAGATTAAACATCATTAATTATTAGGTTTGGGGGATGTGAAGATTGATGTCTGATTTGCTTAAACTATATATATATAAATTAAATTGCGAATACTTCGGCAAGTATCTTAGGTTGGAATTAAGTAATACAGAGCAAGTAAGGTTGTTGATCCCTTAAGGACTATAATATTACTAAACCTATGATAGTTCTTATTGATATTCAAGCAATTAAAAAATAAATTAACTAATCTAATAATTATACTAAAACTATAAAAAAGAAAATAACTATAAAATTTCTAAAACTAAGCAATCAATTGAGAATTTTGGGAAAACAGAATTTACCTTCGATTATGCAAATGAAATTATTATCACGTTATATAGATTATTAGCTATATGATTATTCAAGTAAAATTATTGTGCCTTAAAACTTAAGGATTTAAACCCCTAATTAATTAGTTAGCTCTCGCATCTCCAATTAATAGTGGACTCTAAATTACAATTATATATCTCCTGATACTATGATTGTCTAATGGCCTAAATAAATTATTCCTAATGACTTAGTGAATAATCAATCACTGAACATTGTATTAATCTCTAGATAATTCCTAATTAATTCAATTAATGCTACTTCTACATTAATTAATCAAATTAACCAAGAATTTCTAACAAACCCTATATCAACTCCCATATCACTAGGGTTTCTAACAATTATAATCAATTGAACAACTATAATTGAAATTATAGAAATTGCAATCATGAATCATCCATATATCTATTAATCCTATAGCATGAACACAATTATCATCTTGCTGTCCAAGGTTTCATCAATTCCTACAAATAAATTTAGACAACCATGGAATTTGAAATAAAAGCACAACTACCAACTGAAATTATAAGGAAATTCATAATTGAAAGCATGAATAATTAACAAAATTACATAAATATAATTAAAATCGATCTCACCAATTCTATAATTGGAAAAGATAAACTTCAATTGCAACCCTAAAACTTGGTCTCCATAGCAAAAACAAAATCTCGATTCCACAAAAGAATTCTTCAAAAACTATCTAATGATTGTTCTAAGACTCTCTAAGTTTAAGGAAAGTGTATATGTCTCCCAAAAAAAAAAAAAAAAACAAGTATTTCAAATAATGAAACATAAGGATATTTATAAGAAAAACTAAGGTTGGCTCGTGTAAGGCTTCTTTTTAATGAAGGTCAACTTATAGGCCGGCAGTATAGGATTCAAGGCCGATAGCATAGGATTCAAGGCTAATAGCATAGACTCCAAAGGCCATCAATGTAAGTGTAGGCTGACTATGTTAAATTCCAAATTGCAATGTGTTGATTCGAACTTCGTTCATTTACATTAAAGTCCTTTAAATTGTTTGTAATTTCGCTTTAAATCCTCTAATTCCTAAAATGTCCAAATGAAAATAATTAAGTACCATTACTTAATGATTTCTATAAAATCAATAATAATTCTATCTAATTTGCACATTTAAAACATGAAAAATATGCCTTTATCAACTCCCCCATACTTGAACTTTTGCCTATCCTTAAGCAAAATAAACAAAATTAAAGAAATCTATCATTGAAAATACAAAATTTCGACTTGCTAATCCAAGACATCTGATATTTCACACTTTCAGACTTACTAATTTATAACATCCATTGCTTGAACCAAACCGAAATATGTGATCAGAGTACTACAATTGAAATTAACCAACTAATCTAGAGAAAACAAATTTTAATCCAAGCATTTAACCTAGGATTTTTATTTCAAAAGTAAATACTCAGTCCTAGAAAGAAAAAAACCCATTTAAACTTCACAGCTGTTAGCAAGCATATTATCGCTTTAATTATTCCGATAAACAAGTTAACAAAGTAATGAAAGCATATGTTACCTACTATATCCCTAGATTTTCTTCCTTTTTTTTATTAAAAGCCTTAATTCATTTCTTGAATTGCATTCAAAATTTCCATTTTCCATTCCCATTTTTCTTTTCCTTTTCTTCTTCTTTATTTTTTTTTTTTTAGTTTAGATAATGAACTTTTGCCTTTCTACCCTTCTTGTTATAGTGAGTGCATTAAGTCGGTACATCTCGAGCTCATCACCTAAGTGACCAGGTTTTAAAGGGAACCCTACGAACTCTTCCTCACTCTAATATTCAAGTTAAGATACTCTTAACTCAATTTCACTTGAGTTATTGGAGTAAAGGCTCTCATTTCATCATTTTTTGAATACTCACTAAAATTCTTCAAACTTCTTTTATAGGAATCACTAAGTTTAAACCTTCACTTACCTCTTTCACTAAGTGTTAAAGTACCATTAGAATAACCAAAAAGACCATATACTAACTAACTTTGCATAGAAGTGAACCTATTAACTTTTCACTTAAGGACTCGACCGACTCTTAAACTTCAAATACTAAGGCTAAAACTAGGTAAATTAAGTTCCTAAAAAATTGACTAATTAATTTTAACTGAGTATAAAAATCTCAACATTAGTGAGTAGGGCACCTTAGTAAATCAATTATTCAAATCATAATCTGATACTATCAACAAATTTTTTTCTTTGTATAATCTCTAGATTCTAAACAAGAAATTCAAAAATAAAAAAAAAAAATTGGCCTAAACATTGCCAGATACTTAAGAACAAGTAAAGTTCAAGCTGATAAGAAAGTATAACTATTTGTAAGCAAAAACTGGCATCGAAATTGATATTCAATTCCTATATTTCCTTCCCCTCACTTTAGAATAGACAGTGTCCACACTATCTTCTATTCAATATTCAATAGGAAATAAAAATCTGCAACAATAAGAAATGAAAAACTAGTACTCCCCTAGATTCAAATTTTCAACAACAAAGAAAATTCTAAGCATAAGATCATTGTTAGCATAGAATTCAAATTTGACCTATCTCATCAAACATAAAGAAACATGAAATAGCAAAGATAGCATAAAAGTTTATTCAAGAGTACATAGTAGAGTTCATGATCCAAAGTTACCTAAATAGATGGGTACTAAACAAAAATAACCTAATAGCAAAGTGAAAATAAAATAAAAATGGAAATAAATAAAAATTAAAAAAAATCAGAAAAGAACACAAATATCTAACTATCTTAGTTGGTGCTGCTACTCTCTGCATTGGAAGTCTCGTAATGAAGTTGCTCTACAACTACTGGCTGGAAACATGAAATAGTAGACTTTAGTATATTGAACATAGTAGTCCAAAACTTCTTATTCTTCTTCCTTTCTTTCCTAATTTCATTCTAGACTTCTCTAGTTGTAGCATTCAACTGCTCAAAGCTACCAATTGGTGGATGATATGAAGTAGACACTCTAGCAATAGGAGGATTTTCAGGAATATCCTCTTCATCAATAAGATGGGGCCTATTATTTATTGTAACCAATCCCCAACCTACCCCCAAAGGGTACAGCAAAAATAGGCTTACATAGAATATCATCATCCCCTTCAAGTTCTCAAAAAAGCCCCATACCTTTCAATAATGCTGTAATATACCCACCATAAAAGAAAAGTTGTGTCTTGGTATCATCTATCTGTCTATAGATAAAATTTGCTATTTCTATTCCTAAATCTATCCGGTACCCAGAAATCATACTGTATGGATAAAACTTGTCAAATCTAGTTACCTTGCTATAGCTAGTCTTCTTACAACTGAGAGTATGAGCAAAAATATGGTAGAGTAGCTTGTACTCCACTTTTGAGAAAGTCGTCGCGAGCGACTTTGAAGGTACAAAATCATCCCGCTTGGGATGAATCAACTGAAACCAAAATCTCTAAATCGTCATATCACTAGACCAGGAGTTAGGCAAATTGACTTCCTCCTCATCATATAAACCTAAAAAATAGAAGAATTCTTCAAGAACTATCTAATGATTGTTCTACGACTCTCTAAGTCTAAAGAAAGTGTCTGTGTCTGCCAAAAAAAAAAAAAAAAAACAAGTTTTTTAAATGGTGAAACATAAGGCTATTTATAAGAAAAACTAGGGTTAGCTCATATAAGGCTTGTTTTTAATGAAGGCTACCTTATAGGCTACTATGTAAGATTCAAGGCCGATAGCATAGACTCTAAACACCACCGTTGTAAGTGCAGGCTAACTATATTGAATTCTAAATTGCAATGTGTTAATTCATACTTCATTCATTTGTGTAAACTCCCCTAAATTATCCGTATTTCCACTTTTAATCCTCTAGTTCCTAAAATGTCCAAATGAAAATAATTAAATACCATTTCTTAATGATTTCTATAAAATCAATAATAATTCTATCTAATTTTCACATTTAAAACATGAAAAATATGCATTTATCAATGTCGCCAGTATTTTATTATACCTTCTACAAGTTCTTCTACCTTACTTCCTGAGGTCTCATTTTTAGTTTCTATTGAAACTTCTACTAGTTCAGTTTTCTAATTTACTTATTCACTTTTTACAATTACAAGGGTATCCTCGTCCAACTCATCTTTTCTTAGGTCTTCACAAAACTTTACATTGATTGATTCTTCTATAACTTTTGTGGTTTTGTTATAGACTCGATACTATTCAGGGAATATCCCAAAAAGATAGCTTCATCGGCCTTTTCATCAAATTTACTTAGATTCAAACTATTCCTTTTTACACAACACTTGCATCTAAAACTACGGAAATATGACATTAAGGGTTTTCTCCCTTTAAATAATTCATAAGCTATTTTATTAGTGAAATGTCTTGTATAAACTCTATTAATGAGATAATGAGCAATAGAAACTGCCTTAGCCCATAATAACTTAGCTACATTACTATCATTTAGCAAGGTAAAAGCCATCTCCTAGATGGTGTGATTTTTACACTCAACAACTCCATTTTGTTGTGGAGTGTAGGGTGCGAAAAAATTATTAGCGATACCTTGGTTTTTACAAAAGGTTACAAAATCATAATTTTCAAATTCACCACCACGATTAGTTCTCAAACTAACTATGGAGAATTTCTTTTTTCATTTTAAGCACACTTTGCAAAAATTTTGAAACACTTAAAAGCATCAATTTTGCTTTATAAAAACGCCCAACAGTGCCTTGAGAAATCGTTAACGATGACTAAACCATATATGTTCCCACCAAGACTAATTGTCCTAGTTGGACCAAATAGATCTCAATGCAAAAGTTTTAATGGTCGATTGGTAGAGATTACTTTCTTTTTCGGATGATGTACTAAGAAAATTTTGTTCTTTAGGTAAGAACTATAATGAATATCTTCTTTTATGTTTATTTTAGGTCAACCAAGTACTAGATTGTTTTTAGAAAGATTTTTAAGTTGATGAAAATTAACATGACCTAATTTTTTATGCCACGAAAACACATTATCAAAAATTGATAGAAAACACCTTTTTGTTAGGACTTCCGATGGATTAACTTTGTATATGCTACCTTTCCTAAAGCCTTCAAATAACAAAGATTTACCAACTTTGTCATATGCATAACATTTGTCCTTTTTTAATTTGATTTTATGTCCTTTATCACAAAGTTGATTGATACTTAGCAAATTGTGCTTTAGGCCTTTCACAAGATAAATATTTTCAATAGAAAAGGGAGAAATACTGATGGTACCATATCCGATTATTCATCCTTTCCCATTCTCTCTAAACATAACATATCCTCTTTCTTTCCATATTAGATTAGTGACCAGCAAAGCATTTCTAGTCATATGATTTGTACAACTACTATCTAAGTACCATAATCCAAAATGATTTACTTCATGTTCATGCAATCATCAAAACCAATTAAACTTGTTTTGGATCCCAACAAAGCTTAGGTCCTTTATAAATCAAGCCTATGCTTTTGTTATCTACTTGAGACTTACTAAGCTTAAGATTTTTATAATAACAGTACTTTTCTGTTTGTCCTATTTTATTACAAAAGAAGCATGCATAGGATTGGAAAGAATTATACTTGTTATTCTTTACCTATTTTTTATTGTGCAAAGGGCACCTTTTACTCTTAATTTGGTTAGTTTTAAAGCCTTTACAGAATCTTCAATCGTAAGTTCCACTCACTACACTCTTTCTTTTTTCAGCTGTTTAAGCTATTAGCTCCTTTTGTTTATCATCCATGGCTTTCACAAACATAGTTTTGGATGAATTTTTCAAGCACTAACCGAACACATATTCCAATCCTTCTTTAGATTGATCCATTCTTTAACTTGATAATAACATTTGTAGTTTTCTATCAGTCTCATTAAACTTAAAAAAGATTGACTTTATAGATTGAGACAATTACTCTACTTTTGTTTTTAAATTGTTTATTTCATCTTTAAGAATCAAATTGTCCCTGCTTACATTTTCCTTCTCTTTACTTATGGATTCATTCTCAATTTTTAGTGCATTCATCTCTCTTACTAAAATCTCATTTTTTTATGATAATAACTCTTTCTCTTTTTCTAGATCTCGAATCACATTGTCCAATTTTGAAATCTTTACATTAGATTTAGATAAAGCATTTAAGGCTCTTTCTATTTCTAGATAAACATTATTGGGTAATGTATCAATTTCAAAATCTGAGTTTACCTCTATGGAGGCCATCAAATAGAGGTTTGCTTCCTCTTCTTCTTCTTCATCTTTATAAGTTCCTTCATTTTCAATATTTGATTCATCTAAATCACTCTAAGTAGCCATTAGGGCCTTTCTTTTTCTCTTGAATTTTTCAATTTTCTTCATAAGGATAAGACACTCATATTTTATGTGTCATGGTATTTTGCATTCATAACATGTAAGCTCCTTTTCTTTCTTTTCCTTCTTCTTTTCTTCTTTATATCCTCTTCCTACATTAGTAGGTAATTTATTAGCTTTGTATCTTCTAGAACTTAGATTTCTCTTACCTCTCTTCTTTAGTATTTGGTTGAGTCTTCTATCCAACAACGTAATATCTCCTTCTTCATCACTAGACTATTCATCATCTAAGTCTAGATTGACTCCTTTAGCCTTGAAGGCTAGAGTTTCCCTTTCTGAATCTTGTTCTTCTTCCTTCCTTAGAAAATCTAATTCATACACAATAAGTTTACTCCTTAGTTATAGCAGAGTTAATTTGCTGATGTCACAAGCTTCCTCAATGGTAATCTTTTTTGCGTTCCAAACTCTTGGAATACCTGCAAAACTTTCCTCACAATATCAGCTTCATCAATCTTCTTTCTAAGTGAAGACAATCCATTTGTTATTGTTGTGAGTTATTCGAAGGAATCTTTGATCTTTTCTCTTAACTATAACCTGAAACACTCATATTCTTGCAACAACGAATTAATACATGTTTCTTTAACAATACTTTTTTTTTTTCACATCTTGGCTTAACACGGAATGCACCATCACTTAAGAATACCTATTAAAAACTTAACTTGACCTGCTCATTCATTAAAAGAAAACTTTATTTATGTGATAATGGGCTTGCTATATTGAAGTTCAGCTAGATATTTTGTTACAACTTATATACACAGCCTAAAATTTACATCAAAACACGAACCATCTTTTTCTTTTGCCATCTTCAAAATAGTAGGATTCTTAACTTAGTATAGCTCCCATCCAAAAGCTGCTAACTCAAATTAATGCACCCAATATTCATCCCCCCTAGTGTTGGGCCCTTCATAATGCTGTTAACTTGAGGATAAAACATTTTATCCCCTCAACTACTAAAGCTAAGTGAGAGTAGATAACAAACAATACAATATAGGTAAAATCACAACTAAAACATTTCAATCATAACCAGTAGGTTTAACTTCACATATGCATTCGCCCAACTAGGCACTTATTGGTAACAATGCAACATACTATGCTCATGTACATAGCATGCATTGGTACCGATATCCTATTACCTTCAATATCTAGTTTTGGTTAGTTGATATAGTCAGACATTCGAATACAGCGTCTAGGAACAAGGAGCTACCTAAAAGTAAGACCCCCAATCAAATTGGACTAGACACCATAGTCTATCAATATCAAAAAGAGCAACAAGGAGCTACTTGAGAATATGACTCCTAACTTTGTTGTACAAAATTAGATCACACACTATAGTTTACCAAATCAAAGAGGCAATAAGGCTAAATTAGACTATACATTGTAGTCTACCAAATCTGACTATTGAAATAGTCATGACATTCATGCAATGCAAATATATATACTTCTAAAAACTGAGTTCATAAAGCTATGATTTTTCCTAATCACTTAGAAGCCTCATTATGAAAATTTTAACCTATAGGTCCCTTTTACACCATGCTATACAATAACAATTCAGGAATATCATTCGACACAACCAGTCTTCATGTTTTATTCGACGTAGTTATCCGACTCTAGTTTTCTAACTCTCCCTAGGAAAAATCTTACATCTCACTTAGGTGAACACCTAGAAGATTAAGTTAGAGTTAGCGATCCCTCAACTCTCTAAGTTAGTACAATTATTCGTAAAAACCACATCAACACCTAACATAGCAGCATAACAACATAACCAAGATATAGTTATCATCATTCAAAATCACCACATTAGCATCCACCATAGTAGCATATCAGTTCACTAAAGATTTAATTATATTCAATCAACACAACATTAAACAGCACGTAATATTATAAGTAGCAATATGTTTACTCTAAGCATGGGTTAAATCCACTTACCTACACTTAAGAGTAGTGCAAAATCCTAAACTTCACCATATATTCCTTCCTTACTTATCACACCTATGAAAATATAAGTCTTCAAATCAACTATAGGTTAAATCCAAACTCTTATGAGCTTTCGATATCATGTTTTTAAACTTCATTTGACCGTATTTTATTCATTCCTTAATCGATTTCAATAAACTTTATATCGCCATGAACATTATTTCGAGTATTATTAAGATATCTTAAGAAACCAGATTGACTAATATTGTCAAATCCAAAAAAAAATATCCTTTTTCACTATCGACTCGACCATATATTATCGTAACTTCATAATTGACTCGAGTAGACTTTAATTCTAAACTAGAAGTCCTAAAATTTTATACTTTTTAACCTTACTTGATATCAATTACATGGTTTTGTTACTAATCTTACATTATCTAACAAACACATTAATAGTATTATTCACTATTTCGCATATTAAACTAATATATAGGTTTATAATAGAAAAATATATAATAAATAGTATATGAGCCTAATTAATTTCATAAAAAATCCCATAGACTCACAAAAATATGTAGCTAATTTATTGATCATAAACTATACTAAACTAGCTATTATCTACTATATGAAAATAACAGTTTAGCTCAAAATTATAGAAAAGTAGGGGAAATAAATAAATTTATTTGTGAGATAAAACTTAAGTGTTCCAAATATCTTTATAAACCTTAAAGTCAAAACATGTAAGGCTTATTTATTAATTTAGTAAAAAACTAATTATTTCAATAATTTAGTAAAAATGGTAGTTTTATCCAAAATAATTATAAAAAATAGTAAAAATGCTTATTTTCCAAAATTATTGTTTTTATAATTAAATAAATATATTGAGTGTGTTATATACAAAAATTTAGCTTGAAAAAATTTAATCTAATATTTATAAAAATTAATTCAATTTTCTCCCAAATAGGACATTTTCTTAAGGACCCTATATTTTCAATAATTATTTAACTAAAATAAAATTACTACATTAATATAAACCTAAAATAACCAAAGAAAACCAAATTTCATAATTAAATAACATCATTTGATATTTTTAGAAAATTAGTCAAGTTACGTATGAAAAATTGATTCACATAAACCAGCCACTCTCCAATTACCACACCTTATTGAAACCACCTCTCTCACAGCCACCCTTTAAACCACCAAGCCACTTCACATCATGTTGTGATTTGGTATATGAATTGCCTTAGACCTTATTCACCCTTATTTTTTATTCTATTTTTATTTTTTTTCTAATTTTTCTAAATTTCATTTTTTTATTTTCAGAGTTGTAAAATACTGTAATTGAGGATTCAGTTCCTATTTAAAAGTTTTCAAGTTAGCTTAATTTAATAGAAATTGGACATATGTATACCACATGTTAATTTTCCATTTTCTTAGATGCCATGTGTCATTCTCTAGTTAATTAGGTGTTGACTCATGTTTTCTAATTTATATTGTGTTGCCATAGAGGTTTGATGACTCATCCATCTATTTTTTAATTAATTTTCCATTATTTTATATAAATTTCACATTATTTTAACAATTTATTATTATTATATGTATACATTTAATACATATAATGCATATCACATATAAATATGTGCATATTATATATAATTCACTTCATTTATTATTTTTATAAGTTAAATAACTTATCTCTAATATCTTACTATATTTAAAAGTTCAAATTTTGCATTTTTGATAGTTATCAACTTTTATCGATAAATTAACGTTTTTATCAAATTAATCCTTTTATATAGTTTATTTCAAGAAATTGACTTTACTAAAATACTTCGTCTAACTTTTCTAGCCTTATTGTGAAGTTTGAACTAAAACGGATAATATTGCTTAATGCCTTAAATTTAGAGGCTCGAATTCTAGGGTTATCATATTAGCTCAAAAGCCTAAAGTATTACATTGTTCCTTCATGAGTTCTACAAAATGTATCCCAAATTTCCTTTGTAGTTTTACATAAGGAAATCAAGTAAAATTCAGAAGGTACTATTGTAGAGACCAAAAGATTCTTTGCGTTATTGTTTACAACAACCTTCCTTTTGTCATGTTCTATGGTCACCTTGCCTCTAATTTGAACATCCTTAGATTCAATGATATCCCACAAATCATAATCTATAGCTAGGATATAGGTTTCAATCTTGTATTTCCAATAAGCAAAATTGTTACTATCAAAGCAAGGAATCTTGTTGGCTTAAACAGATAAATTATTTTCTACCATAGGATCTTATAGTCAAAGATAAAAGGGCACCTACTCTAATACCAATTGTTAGTCCTGTTTAACAATCAAGAGTGGAGTGACTTGATTGTTATAAACTTTTTGAAAACAAAAACTTTAAACAAAGAAAGCTAAACACCTCTAAAGATATGTGTGATAGAAATAATTTGATAACACAAAAAATATAAATAGCAAATAATAGGAGATTAGGGAAGAAGATCAAGCAGAAGATTTTATAGAGGTTTTGCCTTTTGCATCAGTCCTCTCTTCTAGCTCCACCACTAGAGATCTGATCGTTCCACTAAATCAAATCAATCAACTTTAAAAGAGAATACACAGATAAGTTTTGTCAACCTTTACAAACAATTGTCTTGTCTCACTAGTCCCTATCTAAATTAATCACAAGTTACAGTACAATCAACCTCTTTCAAAGATATAATCTTAACACAACTCTCATTAATTATAAAGAAATTTGAAGATAAGAAATATGAACCTTCAAAACTTTTGCACTGAAACTTGCAATCTTATTAATTTAGTATGATTTTTCTTCATGTGTTTTTTTGTTTTGAATGACTATTATTTATATCTTCAATGGTTGAAAACAAGAAATTCTTCCTAAAACGGTCAAATACAAGATATTTTTCCTTGGATTTCAGCTCATTTTGTATTTCCCTTGATCTATTGAAAACTATTATTGAGATTAGATAAATTTTCCTTTGATCATGATCTATTTCAACAACCATCGTTATCCTTAATATCTAATTAGTTAAGAAACAAATTGGTTGTGATATTTTCTTATCCCCAGATATAACATTCCTACTTAAGTGGAATGGGTTAATTATATTTTCCAAATATAATTAACCAGCAAAGTTGGGTCTTCTTAGACCAACCTTCTATTGAAGCTTCTATAAGCAACTAGTTTCAAGTTAGTTAAATGGTCCACTTGCTTCAAGAGTTAACCTTCTACTATTTCTTCTCTTGAATCAATTAAGCATATCACCTTCTACTTATACTTATGTTTCTTTTCTTTCATTCAATAGTCAACCTTCTACTTTAGCTTCTACTAGCATCATTTGCTATTTAAGCAAATATACGAAGCCTCTTCTAAACCTTCTACATGCGTAAAGATCTTCTTCCTGTAATCATTAACTAACATAAACATCACATTGTCCTTTTTATTATCATCAAAACCATGTTAGAGAGAATCCTAATAAAAGGTACATACATCATCATTCTCTACTTAATTTTGTAGATTTATTGTTTTTATGGAAAAAATTTGGATTTTTATCTAGGGTTTGGTGAAATAATGTGATGTTTGCATGTGTAAAAATCCTTGATTCTAGGAGTGATTGGTGTAAGATAGTTTGATAGAGCATGTTGTGTATCCATTATTTTTTCAAAATCACCCTTTCAAATACATGCTTTATGAATATTGAAGAGAAAAAGTGTATGAGGAATGTAGTGAGAATGTTGAAGAAGAGGGGGATATGATGATGTGATTGGACAATGTTTGTACATGTTATCTATAAAACTCATATTGTGTGTATGAAATTTGTTGAATGGATTAGATTGCCGAAACTCTTCCCGTATTCAAAGTGTTCATATAATTGCTTAGTGGATTCCATAACTTGTGATTGAACTAAAAAAGGATTCCATTGTAGTTAGATCCTAGATTTTCATTAAACCATGATTGATAACAAGCTAGCATCAGATTATATAAACTATGGATGGCTTATAGTGATTGGAAAAATTTTTCTTAACATCACAATTTTAGAATCATGGGTTCATTTGGAGTTGAAATCTCCGTTTACTTGATTAATTTTGGATCATTTAGCGATACAAAAATGATGCTAGAAAGAACAGCTCTTGTTCCTCTTTAAATTACCCTCTACTTAGATTTACTAAGCCTTGGTAAAAGTAAAGGTATGTAAAGCTTGCTAAGAAATGGTTTGGACCGAGTGCTATTATTCATTGGATGGCATTAGCTTTAGTGGGGTATGATGCTTAAGTAAGGAAATATCTAAAATTTGGAGGATGGGACTGGCTCTTAACTATCAATGAGATGACATATAAGGAGCTCACCTTGGAGTTCCTTAGTACCCTCACATTCGCATCCAATAATATGGAAAACAGTATGCAAAATACCATGTATTTCCAGTGTAATGGAGCTATTGCTAGTTTACATTTTCATCGGATACCAATCGCACTAGGGATATACCCTAAGACTTTTATGCGAACCAAATAGCATAAGAACTTGCCATATTGCCTAAAGGAGTGAGTGATGCCCATGCATGGCCTAGATTGAGTACTAGTGGTTTTGTTTATGATCCCAAGAAATCAAAAGCTTCAAACCTAATAAATCTTACTCATAGGATCATTCATTATGTTATAGCTAGGAGTATCATGGGAAGAAAGTATAGTGTTAGGGTTGTGAATGAAAGAGATATATTATATTTACATAGCATGGCAAAGAGGTAACAAATAAATCTAGGCATCCAAATAACCTTTTTCTTCAAAAGTGAAGCTACTGAAGGTCAAGCCAAGCATATCTTCATAAGCCCTTCTGTCACACAGCTTGTGAAGAATATTGCCTAATTCCATGAACTCCTTTCTATGCAAACATTAATCCCCTAACCCCCATCAATTTTGAATTCGTTTGTGCTATGACACTTTCACCCTAAGGTCTACTACTTGCTTTAGCTAAGGATGTGCCATCTACTTCATCACAATAGTCACCTCAATCTTCTTTAGTTTTAAGAAAATCAAGAGAATAGTTGGAAAGTTGCTGAAAAGGCAAAGGACTTTAGAGTATGCAATCCAACAAAACCATGCAAAGGTTGATGCGCTCTTGACCTACCATAGATCTTACTACCACCACCACCACTAACTTTAGATTCTAAAGAAGAACCCAAGGAGACCATTGGGGATGGTGATAGTGAAGAAATGGAGGAAGACGATGATTGAGTTTCCTTTTATTTTTATTACCTTTTGAAAGACCTCATTTATTTCTCATTTTGACTTGGATGATTGTAATTATGAACTCTTTGCTATTGCTTTTCTTTTGTTAATTGTTTAACTCTTCATGGATTGACAAGTTCAGCAATGCTGACTATATTATACTCACTTTAATAGTTTTCTAATCATTTCATTTTGTTTAGTTAACTTCTTTATATTATGTAGTTGTTATTTTTTTTTTCTTTTTCATATAGGAAATTTTAGGCTTCATTAGATCTAATGGAATTCATAATTCTCGACTTTGAAAATTTTCAAGATCAATGCCTCAAACTAAAGAATTTCCAGTTTCCTTTTTACTTTTCTTTTTCTCCATTTTATTGATATTTGTATGTCCATGATAATATACATTGGGGACAAAGTACAACTTAAGAGAGGGGGAGAGGGGGGGTGGGGGGGATGATAAGAATTATATGGTAATGAATATGCATAGATTAAAAGCCCTACATTGAAGCCTTTGAGTTTTTGAAATAATAACTTTACAAATTTACACCCCTATTATATAGAAGCAAGCAAATTTTTTTCGAAATTTGCCTACAAATCCTTATAACCTTAGTCCACCTTACTTAATTTGAATAACTAAATCCCTATGATTTGGAGTTCCCTATTACTTAAGCTTAAACTTAGATTCAATATTAGGATAGATATTGAAAAGTTAAGGACTAGTTATTTTTATTTCTTAGCTTAATTCTACATGATAGTTTTCTTTCTTTCTTTTTAAAAAAATTGTAGATTAGATTAACAAAGGAGACTTGTCCTTTGAAAGTTTCTTGAAAAATCAAAGTAATTAGAGGCAAAGAAATAAGAAAGAAAAGCTGAAAATTGGTAAAAATTAATCTTGGTCCCTTAGAAGAGTAAAATTCTTTCCTACTATCAAATTAAAAATTATTAAGGATCACCTTGGTCTCTTAGAAGAGCAAGGTACTTTCTCACTAAACCAAAACCAAAATAAAAGGGCTTAATTAAAAAGGATTAGTCTTAGTTTGTCAAAAGAACTAAAAATGCCTCCTAATGAAAATTGAAAGTAGTAAGGAGACAAATAGAGGATGAGTTGATGGAACATGCATCCAGTCCAAGTATTCATAATAAAAATAGCTTTGGAAGAATTCTCTCCTCTTAAGTTAGAGTAGTGAAATTTATATAGCATTTTCTTAATTGTTTGATATTTGTGCTGATCTCTAGTTTAGTATTTATTTAAGTGATAAGGCTACCTCTAAATTATCGAAACTGATTGTTGAAATTCAATAGTTCCTCATGTGTTAATATTCAAGTGGTCTAAGGGCATTATAACATCAAGGAAAAAAGGGTAGGTTTGGAAAAAATTACAAAGCTCCTTAATTTGAGGGTATACTTTTCTAAAGAAAATTTGATGACCTTATCCTTAAGATGTAATTATTTTAATGTTTTGATTGTTTTGCTTGAGGTCAAACATAAGCTTAAGTGTAGGGAAATTTATAACACTCATTTAGCACAAGTATTTTAGGATAATTTACACGATTTTGTATATTAATTGAGTTAGTATTGTAGCAATTTGGAGCTTAATTCGTTATTATTTCATTTGTCAGGATTTTAGAAGCATTTGATGAATTTCTAGAGATTTTGATGGGGCTTTAGAGCTTAATTAAAGAAGTGTATTGATCAAGGGATTGAAGTGAAGAAACTTTAGCCAAGAATTGAAGTCTAAAGAAGATCACATATACACTCTACGACTATGTTATTGGCCATGGCCCTCTCATCATAAATTTCCATCAAATTTAAAGATTTTTATATGATGTGCAAGACCACGCTCACACTCCATGGCCATGACCTTAGGGTATCATGGTTCTATAATTCATAAATCTTCTATTTTTGGTAAGTTTTCTTTGTAAACCTAGGTCTAATCCTTATAAATAGATGTTTAGTTTTAGGTTTGCAAAGAGAGCCCTTTTAGAGAAGAGTTAGTTAGGTAAAATATACAAGGGTTTCTCTATTTTCTTTTCTTCCTTTCACTAATGTCATAATTTCCATTGTTCTTAGTAAATCATTATTGAAGTGTCACATCCTAGCTTAGCACGAAATACATCATCATACAGGTAAACATGTTGAAAACTTAACTCAACCTCCTTATTCATCAAAAGACAACTATGTTTACATGATAAAGGGGTTACTAAATCGAAGTTCAGCTAAATATTTAGTTACAACTTATGTGTACAACATAATATTTATATCAAAACATGAACCATATTTTTCTTTTGTCATCTTCACAATAGTAGGATTCCTGACTTAGTATAGGTTCCATACAAAAGTCATTGACTTCAACTCACGCTTTTAGTATATATTCCCCTCTAGTGTTAAGCCCTTCATAACGTTGTTAACCTAAGGAAAAAACATTTTATCCCCTCAGCTATTGAAGCTAAGTAAGAGTAGATAACAAATAACACAATATAAATAATATTGCATATCACAACTGAAACATTTCAACCATAAACCGCAAGTTTAACTTCACACATGCATTCGCCCAACCAGGCATTTATTACTAGTAATGCAACATGCTATGCTCATGCACATGGCATGCATTAGTACCGATATCCTATGCCTCCCAATTTTCATCCAGTTAGTAAACATAATCGAACATCTAGATACAACATCCAAGAACCTATGTGCAATAAAGAGCTACCTAAGAGTAGGACCGCCACCAAATTGGACTATATACTGTAGTCAACCAATATCAAAAAGGGCAACAAGAAGCTACTTGGGAATAGGATCCCTAACTTTGTTTTACAAAGTTAGACTATATACTGTAGATCACCAAATCAAAGAGGCAACAATGTTAAATTAGACTGCATACTATAGTATACCAATTCTGACTATAAAAATAGTCACAATGTTCAGGCAATGCAATCTATATGCTTCCAAAAACTAAGTTCATAGAGCCATTCTTTTTTTCCATGATCACTTGGAAGTCTCATATTGAAAGTTCTAACCCGTAAGTCCTTTTTATGCCATACTATGCAATGATATACAATAACAACTCAAGTATATCACTTAACATAATCAGTGTTTCAGTTTTATTCAACCTAGTGATCTGATTCTAGTTTTTGAACCCTTCCTAGTAGAATTCTTGCATCTCACTTAAGTGAACACTTGAAGGTTTAAGTTAGCAATCACTTAACTTCCCTAGTTAGCACAATCATTCATAAGTACAAATCATCACCCAACATAGCAGCATAACAGTTTAATAAATATATAACTACCATTATTCATAATCATCACATTAGCATTCACCATAGTAGCATATCAGTTATATCAAGCCTGGTTTTTTCCTCTTGATTTTTACAAATTAGTCTTCTTTAAACCGATTAATATTAAACTCTATCCATTTAATACTAACCATCAACTACGGTTGATAGGAATCAGTCCATAATGATCTTTAAGTTAGGCTGACCTATCCCAAGTCGAGGTTAACCTGCCCAAGGCTAAATTATTCAAAGTTAAGGTCGAATAGCTTTTGTCGAAACTAAGCTAATACTAGAAGACTAGAGGGAAGAAAAGGAGGTATTTAGCCTCAAGTTTTTCATCTGTCGAGAAGCCAAAAAACCATACGGCCGAGCACTTAAGGCCAAAGAATAGCTTGACATAGTACAGAAGAGTTTGCGCCAAGCAATCCACAAGTACAGCAATTGTAGGCCAACCTCACTAGGAGCTCAACCAAGCACAATAAAACTTCCAAACATTCTACCCCTGCTTAGATAGCCGACTGCCAACCAGCCCCTGCTCGGGTCCACAAACAGCTCGAATGACAACATGCTAACCACTCCATTAAGTGCATAGTTTTATATACTTTGTAAATATTTTCCTTATTTTGATTATAGGATATTCATTAGGGTTTAAGGCCTTGTATATTATTTATAGTTTTGCCACTAGGGCTTTAAGACTTGCTAGAAATAGCAACATTTGTAATTATTAAGAGAGAGAAATAGTAAAGAATATTCATATGGTGAATTTACACTTGAACATTCCTTCTGGAAGTAAGGACATTCTTGAGCCCTTTAAGCTGGCGTTTCGAATTATTGAGTGTATCATATTCCTTAATCTCTCGTGTTCTTATCAATCTTGCCTTTAAGATTGTGGTAAACCCTTCATTTTAGTGAGTTAGTGAGTCACCCCTAACCTCTCATTTAAAACCCGAGTGATACTTAGTATTCATGAGTTATATCGAACCCTATTTCAAGCTCAACCAGTGATTGTATTTATGCTTCGGTGTGTGATATCCATACACATTCGTAGTCAAAACCCCATTTTCACTTCTCGTTCCTTGTTCCCATTCGAACCCCATTAGCATCCGAGATCACTGTGTGGATTACAGATCAAGGGTTTAAAGAAAATGGTTTTTTAATTTGAAAATTGTTTAGAGTCACCACCCAACCGTAGTCGAGAAAAAAAGTTAAGTTATAACCAATTGGGTGGATTGATTACAACTTAGCTACTGATCTTTTGATAAAATCATTTAGTTAAAACAATTTTTTAAAACCAAAGATTTAGATCTAAGAGCTAATTTTTTTTAACCTTAAACGGGTATCACTTTTAAACTTACCGAATTTAAATTTACCTTTCAATATACCCTTATAATGAAATCTATCTATATTTTAATTCTTAAAAAAAAAAGAAAGTAATCAATTATTTACAAAAGATGAAAAAAGAAAAAATAATTCCATATTTTAAGTTGCCCTGTACATAAGGATACCTACGTACTCGCTATTCAGGATTATACTTTTCGTAGTTTGTTCCGAAAATATCAGCAGGTTGGTTTATTTTAACTTTCGAAAAGAAGGTCAAGTTAACATTTTTACCCGATTCAATTTATTTAAGGAAATTATCCTAAAGCACCCTAATCGATGTTTATTTTTAGAAATTCTAAGTAGGATCCTAATTTTGAAAAGGGTTCATTTATTTTCTTTATTAAAAAAATAATTTTTTTCTAAGTGATTTATTTATTTATCTATTACTTACTTATTTTATTTCTAAAAAAATAAAACTGGACTTTCTTTTTTTCTTCTCTTTTTTTTTTATTTCTTCCTTTCTTTTTTTTCTTTTTCTTTTTTCCCTTTTTTCTTTCTTCTTTTTATCATTTATTATTACATTTACAAATAAATAAATATAATTTATTTAAAAAAAAAAAAAGAGGCAACAAATCGAGTTAAGTCAGCTCGAGTCATCTCGAATCGGCTTGAAATGGCTTTGGTTAACTCAACTCAGCTCGATCAACTTAGGTTGGCTTCGATTGACTCTAATCAACTCTGATTAGCTTCAGTCGGCTTAGATTGACTCAGGAAATCTGATTTGGAGTGTTGATGTCACAAACTGAGGACGGCCTAATAATATCAACCCCCGAATGGCCTCTCTTTACCTCCGTGTGATGTGACGGCCGGAATAGTATCCATGCTATGCATGTTAATGCATGTCCCAATTTCTTTTATAGGTCGAGGATATTTAAGTTCAAATTATGCTATAACCATCCAATTGTACACATAATCATTTTCTATACTACCATGCAATAAACAAGGCATTTTCTATACTTAAGGTAAATTCACAATATAACACACAGTTACATACACAAGCATTTCCCCAAACCCCACACATTAGTCAATTAACAACAATATTTAAATTCACTATCTACAATCACAATCAAGCATGGAATCACAGGGTAAATACTCACTCGGCCATGGCGACTCGTCCTAATCGTAGTAATCGATTGGAAGGTCCTCACTCACCTCGGGGTCACCTGATCATTATGATTTGATAACACTAGTAAGTACTTGAATTAACTAATAATTCTAAACATCTAATTACCTAATTCTACTTAAATTACTATCAACTTTTACCCGGTGAGACTTTATTATCAATCGTATGTAACTTTTTTCGTTTTATTTCTGATATTTATGAATTTATAGTCGTTTTTCGTCGTTTTCAGAAGTATATTCACATGGTAATATCTGTTTTGGATGTTAAGACCCCTATTCTATGTTATACACTAAATTTATTGAAATTTTTAGCTATAACACTTAAGTACTCTTCTTACTTATATCTATATCTTTTATTCCTTAAATTCTTATAATTAAAGGAGTTTACTTTGTTATTACTAATTCATGTACTGAATTAGGTATAATCTAATTTAGAAGGTGTATTAGGATTTACTAATTTAGGTACCTAATTACCTATACTTTTCTTATTTTTCTCATTTTCTAAACCTATTCTTATGTCATCGCTTGCATCATCTTTTACTTATGTCATTGCTTATGTCATTACTTGCTTATGTCATGGCTTATGTCATTATGTGCTTACCTCATCATATGATTACATAAGCCTTTCCTCATGCTTATGTCATATGTACATGTTACCTCTCCTCTTATACTTATGTACATATACCTTATACATATATATACTTATACATCCACTTAAATTTATAGCGTATTTATACATGTATACCTACTCATATACCTATACGGTTGGATATGTATTTTTATACAAAAATTCGTATGCCTAATCTTCTCTTAAGAAAATCTTCCCAATTTCATCCTTTTGTGTTTTTATGTATGTATTTAGTGTAGTATAGGTATGTATAGTTAAATATGGTCTTAATTTAGGTTATGTACATGATAAATACTCATGTACAAAGGTTCACATACTTATACTCTTTTAGTATTCCCTTATGTGCACATACTTATAAGCATATACTCATGTCTTCCTTTCTTCTTCTTCATAATTTCTAATTCCTACACTTAAAGATGGAAACTTTGTTCCCTCTTCTTTAAGACAAAACTAAACACATAATTACTTATATAATCTATCTAATTAACTAATTAATGAATAATATAAACCAATATAAAGTAAATTAAGTACATACCTTTAGTTGTGTTGGAATTATGGAGACAAAAATGAAGTAATGAAAGTGAAAGGGGGAGATGAAGCTCACGGAAATGGAGGGTAAATTTTGTTTTGTTTCTTTTGTTTGATTTTCATAATGGAAGACAACAAATGGTGGGGTCTAGAAGGGGGAGATGTGGACAGCAACAATTGAGGGAAAGGGAAAAAGAAAAATCAAAAGAAAAGGAAAAGAAAAGCCATCATGAAGAAGTAGATATTTTCTTCATCTTTTAGTCTTTTGTTGACTTTTCAAAATGTTAACTTTAGTCAACATGTGTTGACTTGGTCAACCCTTTGACTTTGGTCAACATGTGTTGACTTAGTCAACTTCCCTTAAGTATGTGTAATTTTGTACACATAATGTAGTAATTAAGGGAAATTAAGGGAAAAATGAAGGAAATGAGAGGAAATGAGGTATTTGATGAATTGATTAGTAAACATAGTTGATGAGGTCTTATTTTAGGTCTTTATAGCTTATATATCTCATTTGATAAACTACTTTGGATAACAAATGCAAAAAGTAGTAATTTGAGTATTAAAGTGCACTACATGTAACCTAATCTTCAACTATAACCCTAACTCTATGTGAGACTATCTTAATCACTTACTTAAGGGATAAATATAATCTATGACTCATTATCTTAGTTTCTAATGGATTACTTGAGGATTCGAATCATATAAGCATGAATGAGGGTCATCTCTAACCTTTTACTAATGATTTGGCAAAATATGAGCATTATATTATCAATTAGGGTTTTAGGGTATATCATGTTGGATTAGTGCACGTATGTCTTTAAGGTAATCATTTTTAGGGTTTCTATCACTTTTGAATGAAATTGTTAGCATTTAGAAACATTTAGGGTAGAAAAGTTCTTTACGCGATTAATTAATTCTTTTAGGGTTTTCACTTTCATTAGCCTTGTCGACTCCTAAATTGTCTAATATAGTTAAGTCTATTTCAAAAGCTAGGTTGATAATTTTAGGGGTTTACATTGAATCTAGGGTTCTTAGGTGTGAGGAATCTGATGGTTTGTAAGAGATGCTATCCTAAAAAGAGTGAGGAACTGTGCTAGAGAGAGAAAGCTTTGATTTTTGTTTTTCTAAAATGTTTCGAAGCTTTGTTGTGTGTTGAAAATGAAAAGCAAATCCCTATTTATAGGTATTATGGCCAAGTTAAGGATGGAAAATATTAAATGCAATATGATTTTCTTCCATTTTGGGGTTGGACACACCTAGATAATATGTGATGCCAAATACAAAGCTACGCGTATAAGAGTATGTCCAATGCGCATATAGGTGTATTAGAGTGTGTCCAACACGTGTAAGAGTGTGCCTACCACACTTAGAAGTGAGTTGGTAATTGATGTGACAATGATGTGGCCCGTGACATGGCAATGACGTGGCCCGTGATATGGCGATGACATGGCTCGTGATGTAGTGATGAAGTGAGAAAAGAAAAGAAAAAATGTATTTTGCACCTTCCATGAATTGAACCCAAGATCTCTAAGTCATATGAAATATCAAGTCCAAGTGCCTATCCAACTAAGCTGTTAGTTTTTCTTTATTCATCTATGCAATGGACTATGTCAACTTAAGCTAGATTCAAATTTAAACCCAAGCCTAATAACTCTCTTTTTATTTTATTATATTCTACTAAACTATCTAAAAGATTTATTTATTTTTTCTTAAATCTTCTATTTTTTATATTTTTCTAAATTTTATATTTTTGTGATTTTTTTTTCTAAATTTCTTTATTATTTTTTTTTATTTTTTTAAATCTTCTATTTTTTGTATTTTTGTAAATTTTATATTTTTGTGATTTTTTTTCTAAATTTCTTTATTATTATTTTTTACTTTTTTAAAATCTTCTATTTTTTTATTTTTCTAAATTTCTTATATTTTTTGGCTTTCTTTCTTAAATTTTTTACCTTTCTTTTATTTTTCTAAATTTCTTATTTTTTGGATTTTTTTCATATTTTTATAATTTTTTTGCATTTTTCCTAATTTAGGACGCTTTACCTTATTGAAAAAATAAAATGGGACAAAAATTAGGTGTTTATAGCTATCTCTCTTTGTGATAAAATTTGAATAAAATTTTACTACAAAAACAAAAGAGATGCTATTTTTTCCTTGAGGGTGACTTTAACCTAAGAAGCGCAACAAATAGCTAGCTATCCTAGACTTGATCTGTTGGGGATTTGGTGAAAAGGTTAAAGAGAGAAGAGGTGCTCTAAGGGCTGAAAAGAAGAAATGAAGCCTAGTCATACCCTTTTAGGCTCACTAACCTAGACATGTTTATAAAGAGTGACAAGAAATTGAGATAGCATTTTGAAAGCATGTGATCTGATGATTTTATAGTCAGGATAACGCTCCGAGAGCATGCGATCCAAGGGCTTCAAGCTTAGGATAGCGCTCCAAGGGCATGTGATCCAAGGGTTTCAAGCTTGGGATAGTGCTTTAAGAGCATGTGATCCAAGGGTTTAGCTTAGGATAGCATAGTGCTCCAAGAGCATGTGATTCGATGGTTTCAAGGTTAGGATAACACTCCAAGAGCATGTGATCCAATGGTTTCAAGGTTATGATGACACTCCAAAAGCATGCGATCCAAGAGTTTTAAGGTTAAGATGGTGCTCTAAGAGCATGCAATCCAAGGGTTTCAAGGTTAATGATAGAAGCTTACTACTAAGGTTGACTCTAGAGAAGACGACTTTCAAAAGAAATGAGGATTCTTGTCTAAAGGACTAAAATGAGAGGGAATCAAATTTATCCCAATTTTTCTACTTACTAATAGGTTAAGATTCTCCTAGCAGTGTATAGGCTTTTTAGCGACATAATAACTTGATCTTCCAGGCCACCTTAGTCTAAGAGAACCTTTTCTTTCCTTTAGGGGAAAATAACTTTCCATGACTTCTTCAAATTTCTTCTTATCTGAGAATATCTCATTAAAGTTAAATTTAGTCTAAAAGGACTTCCTCACACTCTCGGCTTAAATCCCTCTCTTTTGACTTCGATTCCAAAAATTATGGTCCACCTTATAAGTAATACCCTTTTAATCAATCCTTTAGGTCTTTTTAGGACTGTAATGTAATAAAGGTTTCTGGTCCTCAATTTCAAAATGGATATTACTGAAATTGTTTTTTATGAAAGAATTGCTTTTTAACCCCAGTTTACAAGTCAAGAACCTTATATGTAAAACTAAAATTATGCTTGCCCCAGTTTTAAATGTAACTTTTACTAAAGATAAGTTATCTCTTTTAATTAGAAGGAAGGGTGGAATTATGGGTAAGCCATGAGTTATGTATCAATTGCAATTTCTTAAGGGATCATAATTTTTTTTAGGGGAAAACTTTGGTATTTACCCTAGCTTCTTACTTTTGCTGTGTTTTAGGGTACTTCCTTTTTTTTTTCTTTATAATGTGGGTCTTAATTCAAGAATGTGTTTCTGTGTCCCTTGTCCTTTTGGGTTTTAGGGCTCTGGACTTAATCACCTTGTCTATATCAAGCACACTTTTCATTTTTCATTTCACACTTACTCATTTTTCCTCCTTTTTCCTGCTTCTCTCCTTTTTTCTTTCTTCTTTTCTTTTTCATTTAAGACAATGATTATTCTTTCTTTTGGCTTGCAACTTAAAGCATATGTTGTTTTAGAGGAAATTAGTGATGAATGGTAACAATTACTTTTGAATTGATGCAACAAAAGCAAGTATAAATTAGTTCAACTTTTTCTTCTAATAGATGCTCCTAACCTCCTTTTTGCCCCATTGCAAGAATGGTTCTTGATAGGGTTTAATTTTTTAAAACACCCCAATAAAAAGTCCAACAGAGCTGACAAAGAACTTTGTGTTTAAGATATTGAAAAGATTGCATAACTTCATTTTGATTTAGGTAGTAAATGCAAGATGGACTTTCTTTAAGGAATGAGTTCAATATCCGCACAATGATGTAACTTGACTCTCAAAGTGTCTTAGGGTTAGTGTTTGGGATTCATCTTGCCTTTCTTCATTCTAAACCTTTTAACTAATGAGATATCTTAAAATAGGAGAAATGTAAACAAAACACTTTATTTGAATCACTTATCTCTTATAAACGTTGTGAAATCTGACCACCCTATCCTTGAATTGAGTCTAATTAGATTGCCCTTGCATCAATTAGGTCTTGAACTCTACTCTTCAATTTCCAGTAGTTGTTAATAGAATGCCCCTACTAACCCATATAATATTTACATTGTGTATTTGGGTCGTATTTCCTTGGCTTGTATCCTAGCATTAGGCCTTTCTATTGTAATAAGCCTTCATTTCTTTATTGGTCGGAGACTTGAGATAATGAGGTAGGGATTTGAGTGAACTTTCTTCATGGTATTTTTAGGCCTTTTTTTGCTTGTTATAGTATTTATATATGCTCCTAAATCCGGTGGGGTTAGTCTTTTTCCAATCAACCTCCCTATCCTTATGGCTTCTTTAATTCAGCTCTCGACAAGTACAATGTCCACAAAGCTAACTATCATATTACCTAATAAGTGTCCATAATATGGTTCCTCTAATGAGTCAATAAAGACATATATTAATTCTTTTTCAAGGAGAGGAGGAATGATTATGGCTACAATGCCCCTCAATCTTTCGGTGTATTCCTTAAGTGACTCATTTTTCTTTTTTCTCATTGTACAAAAGTCCCAAATCAAAGGAGTTGTCTCAATGTTGAACTTGTATTACTCATAAAATGCTCGAGCCAACTTCTCCCAAGTATTGATCTGGCTAAGATCGAGCTAGGCATATTGGGTTAATGCAATCCTATCAAACAATCTTGGAAAGTTTGTACCATGAGTTGATTATTTTGAACATATCTACCCATTTTGTAGACATATAATCTGGTATGTAGCTTTAGGTATCCGATCCCATCATACTTTTCAAAACTATGGTATTTTTAATTTTTCTAGGTAAGCATTAACCTCAAATGCAAAAAGGTCAGTAATCCCAACTTACTTAAATCCATCATAGCCTCTGATCACTCTCATTTTCTCAGTGATTTATTAAGTCAACTTCCTTTCCAATTCTTTTAAACTATCTTAGTTGGCCTTAAAGTTAATCGGCCATTTATTGATTGGGAATGAATATGTGTTAGGCTCAAAAGTTGGGTTAACTTTTGGATAGACCCCTTCTATTACAAAGGACTCAAAGTTAGATTAGTCTCTAGATAGCTCTCTTTTATTTCCATGCATGGAGCCTCAATATTATTTCCATAGCGGGCCTTGGAGTGCTCTTCACTTGATGTGGCTTTAAGTAAAGCAATACTGTTAGCTAGGAAACTCAACTAATTTGTGATTTTTTCCACAGCTTGCTCCAATGAACGAAACCTTACTTCCATAGAGTTGGTGCCATCAAGTTTGTCATTATTTTCGCTGTTGGCCATTACTTCGGATAAGAATCCTCACCTATTAGCAACTTCTTCATTCTATTTTCTTTTTCAAAAGAATTCTCTTCTTTTTAAGAAAGAGAAAAGGAAAAATGGAATATAAAGATAAGGCTTATTTACAAGTTATGAGAAAGGAGTAGAAAAACATTCCTAAGCGATTAGGAGCCTAAATATTTACAATCTTACAAGAAAAAAGATCCTAAGGATGCATAGGAGAAAAGATTGGAAAGAGTTAGAGTAGAAGGTATAGAGAAAAAGACTTGTAAAGAAATCAAATATTTAGAAACTTAAGGACATGGCTCTCATGATGTTATTCAAACAGAAACTAATGAATATTTACAAGAAAAATGCAATGTGAGGATATGCAGATGTAGAGAGGGAAGCTAGTAAACTGACTATGATGGCAAGAAAAAGATTTTTATGGCATCTTTGAAGTTTCCTTTACATTATTCAAAATTTTATTACAAATAATCCCTAAAGTCTAGACCCTCTTTTTCATGTGATGTCTTGGCTCCTCTTCAATCTTATTTCTTTTCTTTAGCTTAATTGCCTTGATTTAGCTAACAACCTGGGAGATATCCCATTGATGCATTTGTTGCCAAGATATAGGTGTTGATCCTATATTGCTGCCAACCTTCAAAGCTACCATAAAAGAGTTTCTGGTTATAGCTAGACGGGGTCACAAACCAAGTAAAAAGATCGTTCACCTTAATGATTCTCATGTGGGGATCTACCTAACTTTTGCATATTTTAGATTCTTAAAGGCCTAAGAGCTTTTCGAAAATCTTTGCAAGGTTAGCTATGATATCTAGGATATATTTTCTATTTTCAATAGAGGAGACTCCTAATAGATAGGAGTATTCTTCAACGCTTGCGCTCAGTTGGTGTAGGCCAAAACGAAAAGACTGACTGTGAGGATCCCAAAAGTAAACCAAGGCCCATACCATAGTGATATTAATATGGACTTCGAGCAATGAGAGGAATAGGCTTAATCTTGTCTTCAATGAACCTCTGTTATTCTAGATTGAAAAATTGAAACCATCTTTCAAGTATCCCCTTGGGCTCTAGAGGCTTATGAATATGGATTTCTTTGAAAAGGGCTAATGTAAGAGAAGACCTCACCATTTTCTATAAAAAGGATGAAAAGAAATTACATCAGAACTACCATATTTATACAAGAATTACATTGATATTCTAAAGATAAGAAACTATTTACAATGAAAAGAATAGGAAACTTCATAGTTAATGTTCTTCTCTTTTTTTATTTTTAGTCTTACCACATCATGTCAATTTGCTAATTTTGGAAAAATGGTTCATGAATGTAGTTAAGGTAGGTTCTAAAGGTCCTTAAGCTTTGTAATCTCACACGTTTTTTAGGAAAGCGGTTCATTGATCACATCGAAGCTTAAGTGGGATGGCCTAATCAACCTTGAATGATGGCTACACTACTATGCTCGGAGCCTACACAACAACACCCCTCCTAAGGTTCTAAGACAGCTTGGGTCTAACCACATCTACCCTGCATCTTTAACGCAACAAATGACTTGCTATATCCCAATGCATGTGGTATGCAAAATAAATATGATAATAGTATACAGATGAAGCTAATAACAGAAGTTAAGAGTGAATTCTAGGAAAAAATATAGAGAAAGAAGCTTTAGGTTTGTCATTTTTTCTTCTTCTCTTTTATAACAATACCGCCTTATTAGCTATTCACCAACCTCAAAAAATGTATGCAAGAAAGGTGGGTTCTATAAGTCCTTAAACTCTACCACTTTGCACATTTCTGAAAAATGGTTCCTTTATCACATCGAAGTTTAAGTAAAGTATCCTAATTGGCCCCGAGCAATGGTTGCCCCACTACACTCAAAACTTATACAATGACTCCCCTCCTAAGGTCCTAAGATAGCTTGGGTCTGACCGTATCTACCCTATATCCTTAATGCAATCATTCTCCTAATGTCTCGATGCAAAAATGAATACAATAATTTAAAAACAAGTATATTACATGAAATAAATAAATAAACATGGGTATTTTGAAAGACAAATTTAATTATGGAAAGTTTTAAAGTGGTTAGTCCTCTAGACGTCCCTGAGATTGATCAATATTATCAAAACCTAAAAATACCCTTTCATATTACCAATTTGATCATACATTATTATAACTCCATAACTAACACGATTAAGCTTTGATACTAAACTAAAATCCTAAAATCTCACTTTCTAACTTATCCAGTAACTCCTAATATACCCCATTGTGTTCATTTTTAGGTGAATTTGAAAAGTATTTCATTAGTACTAATTACTATATTACATATTAAGTCAATATATAAGCTTATATTAGAAAAATACGTGATAAATAGTATACAAGCCTGATAAATTTCACAAAAAATCCCATACTCACAAAAATATATAGTTTAATTATTAACCATGAATTACACTAAATTGGCTATTATTTATTTTTACGAAAATAGCGGTTTTAGCTTAAAATAACGAAAAATTAGGGAAAATAAACAAATTTATATGAGAGATAAAAATTAATTTTTTCAAATATCATTATATACTTTCAGGAGTCAAAACATGTAAGACTCATTCATTAATTTTATCGAAAACTAATTATTTCAATAATTTGGTAAAATTGGCAGTTTTATTTAAAATAATTATAAAAAATATTAAACATGCTTAATTTAAAAAATTATTGTTCCCAAAATTATATATATACATATATATATATTAGGTGTATTATATACAAAAATTGAGTATGAAACAATATCATCTAATATTTATAAAAATTAGTTTAATTTTCACCCAAATAAGTCATTTTCTTAAGGAACCCATGATTCCACTACTTATTTACTTAAAATAAAATCACTAAATTAATCTAAATTTGAAATAATCTTAGAAAACCAACTTTCATAATTAATTAATAACATTTGCTACTTTTACAAAATTAAACAAGCTATGAGCAGAAAATTGGTTTGCTTGAACCAGCTACCTCCAACCACCACTGAACCACCATACCTTATCGAAAAGCCTTCTCCAGTTACCCTTTATTAGACCTCTTAGCCATACAAAGTCAGGTTATGGATAACCTATTGAATCACCCTAAATCTAATTCAACCCTATATTTTGTTCTATTTTTATTTTACTTTATTCCAATTTTTTTTTATTTTCTAAAACTATGTTCTTGTGTTTTCAGATTTCTAAAATATTGCAAATGATGTTGAGAGTCCTATTTATAGGCTTTTGAATTTTTACATGTCAAAAAGTGAAATTACACAAGTCATTTTTTCCTTTTCCTTAGGTGCCACATGTCATTTTCTAATTAACTAGATGTTGACTCATGTTTTCCAATTAATTCTATGTTGCCACATCATTTGATGACTCATCCACTCATTTTTTAATTAATTTTACATTATTTTATATTATTTAATCTTATTTTAATAATTTATTATTATATGTATATATTTAATACATAAATGCATATCACATGTATATTATGTATAATTTAACTTCATTTATTATTTTTGAAAGTTAATTAACTTATCTCTAATATCTCGCTATATCTAAAAGCTCGAATTTCATGTTTTCGATAATAATTGGCTTTATTGATAAATTATCGTTTTTCTCAAATTAATATTTTTATATAGCTTATTTTGAGAAATTGACTTTACTTAAATTACTTTGTCTAACTTTTTTAACCTTACTATGAAGTTTGAAATAAAATGGATAATATAGCTCAGCTCCCTAGATTTAAGAGCTCAAATCCTAAAGTTATTGCACTAGTTAAAAAAACCAAGGGTATTACATGAAGCCTATATTCTAATGTGACTATTGATATTTTTATATTGATGTTTGTTTATTTAAATATATGATTATGCATGTTGTGATCTAATCATATTAATTTGTAATGTTCTTTAATTTAGTTTCATTGGTGATTGAATTAATGCATGAGTTTACTATAGAGTTCATGAGATCCTATAGTATGACCGACTGATACAATTAGAAGAAACTAACTGACTAAATGGCTTAACAATTCAGTTTCTTCAAATCAAGACAACCTAATAGCGAGATTCAAGGTCATAATGCAATCTTGAGATACTCTATTGCAAAAGCGATTCTAGTAAAGTATATTCTCGATTGGGGATTAATTAGAGACATGAGTTCTATTATTTCATAATAAGAATCTCTACAATCCAATATTGCGATTGAAATTGACAAATCACATAGAACTAGGTAGTAAATATAAAAAGATTTACTAAGAATTATGCTTTTTCTTAATTTTAATTAATTATGTTATTAGTTCTTTTATTTTAATTATTATTTTTATCGTTGCCTCTTTATTTTGTTATCAATCCTTATTTTATTAATTATCCAATTATACTTTCAATTGTAAAAGTTAGATAATTAGAGAATTTTAGGGAAACAATGCTAATTAATTAGGATTTGCTCACATTCATAGTTCCCCGTAGGATCAACACTCAAACTCAATCCGTTTGCTATATTATAATTTAACTACATGCACTTGCCTAATACCACTTTGTTTAAGCCTATCACATCATAAGTCACTCTAAAGTTAAAGAGTTAAGGTTAGCCTAACAATAAGTGTGAAGGATACATTAGGAGGACATCACAAATCACTTGGTCCTTATACTTGTCACTAATGGAGATCAAAACACATACTTACTTGGTCACATTTAAGCTTCCTTTCTCATGCAACCAATGGATTTATAAGGTTGAGGGAGCAACTTAGCTAGTGACTTCAAAACGTTAACTAGTCTTTAGGTGCTAACGTTAGTACAGCTATAGCCATCAATGATTACATTACATAAGTTACTCTAAACTTGGCATTTGATATGAAAAAGATTCTCTCTTTACTTTTTCTGTTTTGTTGTTGAGGTACATAGTACTCTCTTGATGACCAGGTTGAAGTGCTAACCTTACTCAGGTCAAATAATAGCTTCAAGGTCTTCTTCCAACGAATTAATCGATTCTATCCTAGCATTCTCTTCTCTTTCACTCGTACTCTCTACTTCCACTCCACCTAAGGCACTTCTCCTACAATGGTCATCATACAGCGATTAGGGCATTGATTAGCAACATGCCTAAAACCTAAGCACTTAAAGCATTTAATTTCCTAAGTCTTACAACTAGAGCTTTGTCTAGCAACCTTTTGTAGCTCAGGCTCTAAGGCCTTAACCTTCCCTCTATACTCATCTGGGTAACCTGTACCTTAGGTATACTCAAATCTACTAATATTAGATCAATGAGAAGTGCCAAGTCTGCTATGTGTACCAAGTCAAGACATGGTTAATTGAGCAATTTGGTTACATCTAAACCACTTAACCATTTAAGCAACCTTGATGGCGTCCTCTAAGGATCCAACCTTCTATATTTCAATCACATTACAAATTTCATATTTTAAGCCAAAAATAAACTTCAAAATGTTTTTCACCTCTAGCTCTTCAATGTCATACCATATCATGAGCATTTAGAACTCTCTCATATACTCATCAACATTTCAAGCTCTATGTTTCAATTCTTAGAGCTTCTAAAAGGTGTTTGCTCATAATACTCCAAGACAAATCTACCTTTCATGAGTCATTTCATCTCTACCTAAGTCTTCATCCCACATCATCCATCTCTTGATCAAGCTATTTGTAGTCTTTTTCGCTACATGGTGGCATAGCTAGCAAATTCCAATGCAACTAGTCTAACCTTCACAACATCCTTGTAATTGTAGCATTCAAATATCTTTTCCATTTTTCCTTCCCAATCAAAATAATCATCAATATTGCCAACACCAAAGAAGCTTAGTATTCAGACTTTAACATATCCATTCCTCGGTGAGATCACATACCTCTTTCCTTAAGCTCATAAAAATTATCATCCTCATCATCTTCTTCTTCTTCTATTTTTTTTCCTTAGCAATATCAACTAACTTAGGCCTCCATTGAGCTATTTTATCGGCTCAAGCATGGTGATTTGGTGGAGCATCAATGACAACATTAGCTCGAACACCTACTCTTTGCACCCTAAGCCTATTTCTCTCAACTTAGTCATACTTAACATTTTCCTCAAGGGTTAAGCCCCAACAAATTGCTAAATAGCTATTGTTAAATTGGTCATAATGGCGGTTAGATTTTGTATTTGTTCAACTATAGATTGCAAAGTTTGTTGATCATGACAGCCACATCCAAATGTGTCACTCTCGACATCACCTATTTTACCTTGCATGTTTAGGTTCATCATAATTGTAACACAAACTTGGAAAGTAATATCAATATCTGCTCACTTTCAAATACAACACCAAGGATCTATAACAACCATAACTTAGGTAAAACACAACAATAACCCGAAAGCATTATAATATACTACTACTCAATCCACATGACAATAACCTTGCTGTTTTTGGATGCAAAAACAAAGTGTGCAACATTTGACAATACCAACAACACCAACATGACGCCTTAACACCACTCAACCATAGAACACCTTCAACTTCAAGAATGCAGAACTCACATGTTCTTGGTTGGAACCTATAGCTTTAATATCAAGATTATATAGTGTACCTAGGAGCTAAGTTATTACTAGTTCTTACCACAACTAAGTGGATCTCTTTGAGACATCAAAGAAAAGATTTACGAAAAGGGTCTAAATGCAATAGCTATGTGAAGCTACTTTATGCATATGACTCATTGAAGAGCACAACATGATTTGGTTCTTACTTGAGATGACTCACAAGCCAAGAATCTGAGATTCACTTGTCATTAATCTTAAGCTATCAACAAGACTAGATAAAAGTGTAAAACATAGTGTAACTTAGAGAAAGTGTTCTATCAAGAAAGAAGGAGAATATTTATTTAATAAGTAGATGATGTCCTCATAGCTTTCATCAATTAGGAGCTTTAAAGTTGCCTCTTAGGGAAACTAAAATAACAAGGGCATTCAAATTATCATGTTAGCAATTGTTGAGAAACTCTAACCATAAGCTGGAGAATAAGTCTAACATAGAGGACTATTTGTTTTCACGTCCTACCAAGCTATGTGAATGAGCAAAACAATTAGGCAATAAGGATTCCAAAGCTTATGCAAGTGAAAGGACCTCAGGTCGAATAGGGAAAAAGTACAATAGACACGAATAAGAGCTTAAACTTATCCTTAAGGGATTGCTGTTGTAGTATGCACTTGGTGAGTCCTTGCAAGCCTTAAAGTCTTCCTTATGTCATTGGCGCAAAGGTTGATAAGGTAGTTGAAGGGGACAGCATAGCTCCATTAACTAGTACTTGTAGGTAGTCTTTAAGGGATTGATATCTGGACTCACATCTGTTATACTATGAAACTGATAAGTACACTTGCCTCCTAGTCAATCACCACTTGTTTCAACACCTTCAATGCTTGATAGTAAATACTCCTTATTATCACATTTGTGTATGTCATTGACAACTTTGAGTGTTAAAGGTATACTATTTACTAAATAAAAACCTTTATACCCTCTCTTTATTCTAACTATAGTAATATCATACATGTGATAATAACCACAAACAAATGCCTTGATCACTATATTCAATTTAAGGATAAGGTTGTCAAACTCGTGATTCTATCTAGAATCTCTAGAGGGTCTATAAAATCAAAACGTAGAAGTGTAAATTTCTACAACCTATATAGTATAACATTCAAAAAACTATAGATTTGCTTATAGTAGTTATAAAAAACTTGAAATATATGATGGAAATAAAAAAATGAAGAAATTTAGCTCTTTTTCCATAAAAAAAGTTCTTAATCTATAACCTAACATTCATGGCATGAGGATAAGTAAGGCTAAAACTATTTTTTTTTTCCCATTATTTTGTTTGAAAAATGCAATGAATTGAAAAAGATCAAATGTTTCAACTTATTTTGTGTTCTTAACAATATAAACTTGGATATATGGTTTTTCTTATAAAATTTTCTATTAAAACTAGAACCTAAATGAACCTTATGACTATTGAAGAAGGAATGAGGAGAGAGAGAAAGAGCAATAAAATTGGAATAGAATAGCAAAGATGATTTAATGCCTTAATAGTTAATGGTATAATAAAACCCTAGTTATATGTATATTTTTATTTATTTTTGGCCCACTCAACTCATATTTATAGAATAGGTAAACTCAATTAGAAACATAAGATTCTATTGAGTATGACATATAAAATCGGTTAAGAACGTAAGTTTCTACAAGAAAATAATTTTATACACGAGTTAACTTAGAAAAACCTCCTAAATTCGTAAACTCGTAAAATCATGATTTTGACAACTACATAAGGAATAGACTATCGCATGTTACAATACATGTCATCAAGTTGGAGCTTTGACAATGAGATTGAATAGATGAGTGTATGATCCAAATCAAGAACTTGTCTAATGCTTTTCTTCACCTTTTTAAGTTCCAAATCTTGATTATCTTTTTGGTCAATCTTTATATGTGACACCAAGAACTAACATATACAGCAAAATCAAGGTGGATCCAAGCTTATCAAAGGAATGCAAACAGTTTAGGTTTTGCGAGAGTTTTAGCAAATCCGTAACCTATTTAATTGAATATGACGCACCAATTAAATATTATACAGCCTAATCACCACTTTGATATGATGTATAAAGTGTTAACTAGGGTTATACATCACGATCTTTAGTAAAGGGATTGATAAGAGTTGAAAAGAGGAGAGCTTTCACAAGGAAAAACTCAAAATATTTTCATTAAACACATAACTAGGGTTACACACATTACCTATTTATACATAGTGACAGTTTATAAATAAAATGAAATATAGGATGCTATAGTGGCACTTTCTGTAAATAAATACAAGGCAAAACGTAAAGGTGGTTTGGTAAATAATAAAAGAAATAAGAAGCCCTAATGGGAAAAACTATAAATTGGTAGGCAAATGAGCTATTCGAGTGATGAGCTATTAAGCTAGGCTAATGAGCAGTTCAGACCTTGATGACCTATTCTAGTTTAATAACCTATTTGTGCCTACTTGTTTTATACTGACGTGTTTCCAATGACTTATTCCTTATGACTTCATCTATGACGACCTATTGTTTATGATTACTTTCTCCATCCATGAACTCTTTAACAGGTCTCCTATATGAGCTTGTAAATAGGTCTCTACATGGAGAACTTTTCGAACATATCTCAACATAGAGAGCTTCTCGAATAGGTCCCCAAAAAACTCTTGCATAAGTCTCCACATGGAGAGCCTCATCCATAAGAGTTCTCCAACAAGTCTTTAGCCTATGAAGAGCTTATAAATAGGTGTCCAGCACATGAAGAGCTCATAAACAGATCTTCAACATATGAAAAGTTCTCAAATAGGTCTTCAACATATGAAAAGCTCTCAAATGGGTCTTCGAAGAGCTCATAAATAGGTCATCATCTTATAGAGAGCTCTAAAACAGGTCTCCGACACATGAAGAGCTTATAAATAGGTCCTTTACACATAAAGAGCTCATAAGTAAGTCTCTATTATAACCCAAAACTTGGCAATTAGTTACTTCGAGACTTACATTCATTAGGTTAGTCCCTTAAAGCCTATGATCCCCTCTCCCTTGAAGAAGTTTCAACCCAAAACTTACCAATTAGCTACTCTAAATTCCACTAAGATTAAATGTTATCCTACAAAAACTAAACAAAAGGACACAAGCATAGCTCAACTTCATAATCAATGTCAATATCATCCTATGTATCAAGGATAAAGGATCCTTCTTTCCATTCATCATGTATCTAATTAACTATGCCCAAGTTGCTCCAATAGCTATCAATAAGAGGAAATAGTACCATCTTAAGGTCATACATCATATCATGACTTAGGCGATCCTAAGCAAGTAAGACCTTAAACTGTTCATCAACCTCAACTACTCTTAAAGCTTCATGCTCTTCTAATGCTAGCCCTACGACTTTATTTTCAATAGTTATCGTCTCCTCTACTTTTTGACAACTTGATTCTTCTCCATTCCATCTATACATTTCAAACTTTTCCAATACAAGAGTACCAAGAATAAGTACTACATAGCCCCAATACAACTCATATTAAGATCGGATAAGTTCATCCGAAGATTAAGACCAAAGACCTGATATGTTGGAGGCAAATATAGTAGTACCTATTGTTGATGAAGATTTTTACCCCAAGTCATTTAGGATCATAAACCAACCTAATGAGACCTATATGCAACCTGTTACCTTGCTCTAAATGCCTTGAGTCACACATTCGACCTCTTGTACTAGTCCTATAGTCTTGAAAGGCCAAAGAGCTCAAGAAGATAGAGTTCATAATACATTTAAGTGCTAAAGGGTAGCTCGAGCTAGCCTTGATTGGCTTGGACAAATGACTTAGAGATCAAGGAGACTTGGTCAAACTCATAGACAATTTATATTTGAACAAGGGCATGAGCAGTTGGTGATCCTTACAGGAATAACTGCCCACTAGCTGCCAAAATGCCACCCACATTCCATAAATTAAGATATGGTCCTTAATTCAAATCCCCATACATGTAAATTCTAGAGGCAATAGTTAAGAAGTAGCTGATAGGTCTTAGCTATAAATACTGCTTGGTACACTATTGTAAGCTCTTCTTTTGGCCACTTACACTCTTCTCACTATCCTTCTATTCATGAAACCTAACCTAGGCATCAAAGTAGTTGGGCCAAAGTTGCCTCAGCACCCCCATAACCTAATTCATTTTATTTTATAGATTCTTAAGCCAACAAGAGCCTAGAATACCTATCCTCTAATTTTTACTATCAACAATTTGGTACTGTCTATTTTTTGAAACCTAAATGGTGACTAAGACAAAAACAAAGGACAATAATACTCTTGGTGGGGGGTGCGTAATACCCCTCGTGTAGCTTAAGAAAAAAGATCCCCATAGTAGCACACTCTAAAAGTATGTCATGTGGAGGTTAATGATGCACCTAGACAAGTTCAAGTCTAGACCAATGATGTGTTGTATATTTTATAGTTAGAAGTTTTATGTACTAGATTCTCCAAGAAGAGTGAAGAAGCTTAGGCTTGTAATCAGGAATTGAGGAAGAAACTCCAAGAGCATGATGATGCCTCTTCTTCCTCTCTTTCCCTAGAGGTAGTTAAAGAAGAGTTTAACCCAATTGTACAAGTTGATGAATAACACCAAGTACATGGCAAAGACCCCATGGTAAATGAGAATACCAAGCAACTACAACAAGATTTCCACATAGAGAAGGATCTCTAGCAAACACCACCATAAACTCAGGTTGGTGGACATGCTTAGGCACGTAGAGAGGGAAAGATTGAGCATTTAGCTGCTTGCTTGCCTTAAAAAGCAATTATAGACATGAGTTTGCAAGACAGAGGTATACATCAAAAAACTAGCAATAAAAGGAAACTCCAAGAAGGAAACTGATATATGGGGTAAGAAGTCAAGCCCCTTTGTCTAGGAAATTGTAAAGGAAGTTCTCCCTTTAAGTGTTTAAGTGCCTCAATTCGACACTTACGATGGGAAGAAGGACTAGATGATCACCTAAATACTTTCTGTACTCTAAAGGAGTTGTACTGGCTCTCTAATGCTATTACATGCAAAGTGTTCCCTCTACTTTAAGGAAGTTGGCAAGCAACTAGTTCAACTCACTGAAAGCAACATCTATCTCATCATTTGATCAGCTGGCTGAAGAGTTTAGGCAATACTTTCTTGCCAATAAGCCTGTCACAAACTAAAGACGGTCTAGTCGTAGCAGATAATGTATACTGTATGAAGAACCCCTAATTGGTTACCCTTCCAATCATGAAATCTTCATACAATATACAAGGCTCTACAATCACTAGCTTCCCAATAACATACAAATCCACATGACATCATCGCATAAACATATTTATATAAAATTTAAACTACAAAGTATATAGTAAGCAGTAATTTAGTACATCTATGTCTATATTACTAACAAAACAAAAGTACATAAGTAAAAGTCTACATAATCAATTCTCTCAACACACTAAATGGCCCACCCTTGCCTAAGTCCCTAAGCTAACTTATGGCATCCCCTGGCTAGCCTTAAAGAATAAGCCATCCTACAACAAAAGTATAAGGAGGAGTAAGCCTAAGCTTAGTGAGCAAAACCCTCAGCCACATCACAAGCAAGTTATCAATACATTATATCCACGCATATGAATAAATGATAAAATAGAATGCCAAACAATACATATAGTTAACTAGTCAGTATACGCAACTCAAATTTAACGTCCTCTGAAGTCAAGATTAGAGTATACACAACACCAATCAGATCCAGGTATTATACTAGAACTTACTTTACTGCGGAACTCCACGTTCCGTATTTAAATCAAACAAGTCCTTTATTTTCATAAAAACTAAGTTCTAGTATAATTGTGAGTAGGCCCTTGCAGTCTATACTCACCCCTAAACGAAGACTTCTAGAATTGACTCTTAACTAGGTGGTTGGCACCTCTAATGCTTAGGATTCCCGTAGGCTAGGGTGAGGTCGTCTTGTACAAGTGTACCGTACAGGACCAATAAATTTATAATAACAACCCCTAAATGGCCTCTCTCTACCTCCATGTGATGTGACAGTCAAAATTATATTTGTACAATGCATGTTGATGCATGTATCAGTTTCTTCTTATGAGTCGAGTATAGTTAAGTCCAATTATGATGTGACCATCCAATAGCACACACAATCATTATTTATACTACCATGCAACAAACAAATTATTATTATTCATACTTGAGGTAAATTTACAATTCAACACATAATAACATACACAAGTATTTCTTGACCCTACACAACAATCAATTTAACAATATCATTTAAGTTCACTATCTACAATCGCATATAAGCATGGAATCATAGGATAAATACTCACTCGGCCATGATGACTTGCTCTAGTTGTAATAATCAATTGAGAGATCCTTGCCCACGTTAGGATCACCTAATCATTATGATATAATAATGATATTAAGCAATTGAATTAACAAGTAATTCTAGGTATCTATTTACCTTATTCTACTTAGATTACTATCAATTTTTATCCGATTAGACTTTATCATTAATCGTATTTAACTTTTTCATTCCATTTCTAATATTTATGAATTTATAGTCGTTTTCTATCATTTTCGGATGTACGTTCACACGATGATGTCCGTTTTGGACATTAAAGCCCGTGTTTTATGACATAGACTAAATTTATTGAAATATCATCTATTGAACTTAAATATTTTTATTGGCTAGTTTTATGTTCTATTTTAGTAATTAATGATTTCATTAGCCATTAATTCTTACACTTAAATGATCTTACGGTTTATTATTTTAGAGGCTTATGTCATCAATCACTTATATCATCACTTATGTCATCAATTGCTTATCTCATGGTTTATGTCATCATTTGATTATGTCATTATTTACATCATCATCTATTACATATATATATATATATATATATTTATCCTTATGTATTCATATACCTTACACATACATTATATATATACTTATATTTCTAACATACTAGTATATATACTTATGTACTCATATGTATACTAGTACATATATCCATATACACATACAGTAACATACATATTTTTATATGTATTTTCGTATGCCTAATGTTCCCTCTTAAGAAAGCTACAAATTTTATATTTTTGCACTTTAAGGGTGTATTTAGGAAGGTATGTGTATGTATAATTAGTATATACTTCATTTTAGGTTATGACCATAATGGGTACTTATGTACAAGGGTCTTTATACATGTATTTATCAAGTATACTCTTATATACACATACTTAAGCATATGTACATGTGTTCTTCTTCCATTTACTAAGGATCTCCTACAGTTCTAAGTATAAAAAACATAGAACTTTCTTCCTTCAACAACATATATGTAAATATCACATAAACTTCCTACACTAATCTAACTTATTTATCTAACTATTAAATAAGATGGAACAATACATCATAACATACCTTTTTCTTCTTGATTTATGATAGTAGGAATTGTGAAAGTGAAGTGGGAAAGTGTGGAAATAAGGGAGCAAAGGGGTTACGGTTTGGTAAAGCGGAGAAAAGAGTTCTGTTTGTGTTTAAAAAAGGTGAATACAAGTGGGGTCTAAAGGAGAGGAAAGTGGATAGCAAGAAGGAAAAGAAAAGTAAGGAAAGTACAAAAGAAAAGAAAAGAAAAGAAAAGAATTCAATAGAAAGAAAGGGAAGGTTCTAGTATGATAATGATATATATATGTTAACTTAGTCAACATTTGACTTGGTCAACATTTCAAAATTACATGTAATATAAGTGTACATAATAAAGTAATTAGGAAGAAAATTAAGGAAATGAGAGGAAACATGGGGTTTATTAAATTGATCAGTAAGAATAGGTAATCAGATCTTCCTCTAGGTGTTTATATCCTATGTACATCACTTGGTAGGCTACTTAATGTAATTATCATGGAAAATGTCATTTAAGGTATTAATACTTACTACATCTAATATAAGCATCAACTAAACTCTTAACCCTATATAATACTAACCTACTTATATACTTAGAATATGAATGTGATATATGATATAATATCTTAGTTTTTAAAGGATTACTTTAGTATTATATGTATTTATGAATAATTGAAAGTTATCTTTAATCTTTTACTAATGATTTAGTATAATACTAAAGTTATATTATCAATTAGGGTTTTAGGTAAACTATGGTGAATTAGTACTTTTATATCCTTAAAGTTATAGTTTTAGGGTTTTTATCACTTTTAGATGAAATCTTTAGTGTTTACATATATTTAGAATAAAAAAAAATTATTCACGATTAATTAATTATTTTAGGGTTTTCACTTTCACTAACCTTGTCAACTCTTAAGAATATCTAACACACTTGAGTTTACTTCAAATGTTAAGTGGAAAAATTAGGGGTTTACAAAGCCTCCTACAAAAGATTCTTCATTTCTGACCTCAATTCAGCAGAAGGGTAATGAAAGCATTAGTGACTACATTGATAGATTCAATCAGCTAATGACTAAAATTACCAACTATGACAAGAGTGTTACATTGCACGCCATCTACCAAGGTTTTAGAGAGGACTCAAACTTCTTTAAATCTCTTGCCATGCATCTTCTAACCTCGATAAATAAATTTACTATGAGGTCAAAAAAGTTTATAAGATAGGAGGACCAAATGTAAGCTCTTAAAGAGCTTGAAAAAGAGAAATTTGATAGAAGACCGAAGAGAGAAAGAGGGTCAGCAAAAGATTGACTTGGTACTATATTTGATATGTGTGATAAATTAAGCTAACCTCCAAGAGATCCAAAAAGACCAATTTTGACCTTTTCCACACACACACACCCATCCTTGAATTGAACATGTTGAACATTTAGCATGGTTAGAGAAAATGAGGAATAATCCTATCAGAAAAAATTCCAATAAATATTATGACTTTCATGGAGATCGTAGTTATAACACAAATGAGTTCATTCATCTAAAAAATACACTTGAAGATGCTATCCAAAGAGGATACCATAAGAAGCTCGTAGTAGACAAAGAAGAAATTAGTGAATGTCCTATACAGTGAAGAAGGGTTAAGCAGTAGCTTTGCAACAATGATGTTCGACCCAATGATCGAGAATTGGTAGCTTAGGGCAATGTTGGAGGAGACAATTGAGCTCTAAGAGGAGTATTTAATGAAAAATTTAGAAGACCAAGATGAGGGAGTACCTTGGCCACTTCGAGTTTGACCGAATCCTAAGTAGATTAAGTGCTAAACATTCAAGGTCAAGGGCATAGGGTATATGACATGGTAAGAGTGTAAAATTACATTCATCCGTCATGCTATTTTCTTAGATATTTTGAGATATTTTAATATAATATAATTGAATTTTCTATTGATTTGTGTTATTTTTTATTTCAGAACTGAATTGAAGTGATGTGAAGAAAAGATAAGAATTTAGGTGATTTTTGAAAGAATTTCATCTATTTTGAAGAATAATCTAAAGATAGAAAGGATCGAAGAGAATATGTTCAAGAAATAAGCAAGGAAGATGACCATGGTTGAACTTTACCATTATGCTCCTTGGCCATGAAGCCTATGTCTTCAATTTCGAAATTTAAGTTTGAAGGATTTTTTATGAGAACACGACCATGATCACCTACTACAGTCATGTTCCCCTCATAAATAATTTCAAGACAATTCTCCACACATAGCCACCACGACCATGTTCATACCCATATACCTCCAATTTGCTATGATACACATACCATTCGAAGATTATTCTGCCCAAACATTACATATAGAGGATAGATATTTATATATAGAGAGAGAAGATAAGTTTAGTTTTATTTTTATTTCCACCATGAAAGTTGTTGTATTTACTATGAATATAACTTAGAGGCATTGATATCTAGATCTATGAATCATTGAGGAAATAATGTAGTGTACAATAATTGTTTTATTTTAGTGCAATTCCCTTGTTCTTATTAATTCAATTGTGTGTTTTGTTTTAGATTGAGTTATTATTTCTAGAGTTTCAACACAATTATCTAATTTTATGTATTGAAGTCATAAGGCCAATATATAAATAGATCTATCGTAATTAAAGGGATTTACTATAAGCTTTAAGATAAGTTATAGATTTCTTATGAAATTAATTATTTCTTATTTATCTGTGAAATTCCTTATCTTAATACTGTTCTAAGGAGTCATATCCTATAAGCGATTCAGATATGATGTAATTAGGATTAGAATTTAATAGAGAAGTGATTCCTATTAGATTAGTACTTCAATTCTTTCAATTAGTAAGAATAAGAAATTCATCAAAAACCATATGATTCTACATGTTATGCTCATGGTGAGTAGAGTCTAGATATCCTAATTTATGTTTATTTAATTTTATTTTATTATTACAATATTAGTTTATCTTTTGTTAGTTTCTATTTCTTATTTTCATCTAATTCATTGCCAATATTGCAATCCAATATAAATTAGAGTAATTTGAATGGGTGAGTAAGCATTCAGTCCTCGTAGGATCGACAACTGAGAACTCTTGTGGTTCTCTATACTATTACTTAATAGGTACACTTTCCTAATATCTCAATATATACCCCCATCAAGTTTTTGGTACCATTGCTGGGAATTGTTTATTAGGAAAGCTTGTTCCATTATGACTCTACTATTTCGCTTTTTGTTATTTCTATATTTCTATTTGCTAAGTAAACCAAAATCTAACTTGAATTTTCTTGTTTTATGTTAAGGAAATTTGGAGCAATAGTTAGTAACGACAAAGTAGGTATAACTATGTTCAACTATATTAAACCATGATGAGTGGAGCCAACTCTAGTATTGCAATACCGACTATCACTATAAACAAGTTTATGATCTCGCTAATTATTGTCCAAATGGTTTAGCAACGATTACAATTTGAAGGCTCTCTAAAGGAGGCTCTACATTCACATCTTGCAAACTTCTTGAAGACATGCGCAACTTTTAAAATCAAACGAGCTACGGATTCTATGTTAATGTTGAGATTGTTTCCATCTTCATTATAAGGAAAAGTAAGGTAACGATTAGTCTATTACAAAAGGAATCTATTACTTCTTAGGAATTACTAATAAAAAGTTTTTCAAAAAATATTAAGACAGCTAATCTTAGGATCAATACCTTGTCATTCACTCAATCTGACAAGGAAACAATTTATGATGCTTAGGAGAATTTTAAGGAGTTGCTTAGAAAGTGTTCTAATCATACTTTGCTGCTTTGGATGTACGTACAAACATTTTACAATGGATTGAATTTTAGTACTAAGTAATTTGTTGATACATCTTTTGGTGGTACATTAAACTCAAGGACGCCTAGTGAAGCTTATGCTTTATTTGAAAGCTTAGATATAAACAACTACCATTGGGAAGGTGATAAACTCAATAGGAAGAAACCAGAAGTGAAGGATGTAGAGTCTACCATAACCTTAGCAGCAATGGTGGATGTATAACGACCCAACAGTATCGTTGTCGTGATAGGTCGCTGTGTACCGTATAAAGGTCTATTATCAACCCCCTTGTTAATCATAGGCCTTTCATACGACACACAAGACTCCTTCCACTCTACGTTACTACTAAGCCTATAGACTAGTAATATAGAGCAAATTAAACTAAAATTTCTTCTATATTATAATTTAACTAATTGTGTGGGCTCGTGAGACCCACACCAAAATAATATTACAAATAAATGCAGTTTATAATGGAACTGCATAAAATCTAAGTTATGCATAAATACATAAAGGTATCTAAATATCTATAATCTATTACAAAATGTCCTCTTCGCTCTCTGATCGCTCCAACCCGTCTCTACCCGAGACTTACCATGGGCATGCCTCGGCCCGGATTGACGAAGAGTTTCTCCTGCACCAACAAAAATCTATAGGGGAGTAAGCTTACGCTTAGTGAGATAAATGCCCTCGTCAATACCACATAGCAGAAATTTATTATATGCACAATCATATGAATGCATGAACAACCAGTATGCCAAACAACGCATGCAGTGACCTAGGAACCGCATATGACTCAGAATTACGCCCCCTGAAGTTGGGGTTTGGAGATAATTAACCGACCCAAACCAAAATCCGGGTTCTAAACCTTGGGTTTTATTTCATTTGCACTATCGTGCTCATACCAAAACAAAACTCTACATATATACATATATATATACTTCCTTTACCAAAATCGAATCGTATCCTTTAAAAATCCCAAGTCTAGCGGTGTGGTGGCCCTCGCAGTCCACAAACACATGCCCTAAGCAGAAGCCACAAGACTCGGCCCCTCGCCGACGGTTGGCGTCTCCCGGCGCCTAGTAAGCCCATCAGCTTAAGACAGAGACTCAATATATATGCTGGCGTAGCTAGTGCCCAATCCTACAAGAAACTCGTATTCCTATGAGTCCCTTCCCATCTTCTGCGTGAAGCGGCAATCGGTGTTATCCGTATGCAATATGGGGAATGCATAATTCATTTTGAGTTCTTAATCATATAAGCAATTAACTTGATTTTTAGGGTGATCAACCCGTTTCATTCCATACAATTCACATGTATATATTCATACAAACAATTCCCATTATTATATATAATTAACAAGTCATCACATTCATCCACAAATTCATACACATGCATCTCCCATATCCCACAAGCATCCAAATTCATATATATAAGTTTAGGTGCATCTATTTCTACAAGCACAATCAAGTAAAGAGTCATCGGGAATTTACTCACTCTGCCATGTGGGTCAGTCAAAATAATCCGAAGGCAAGTCGTCTCCGTAAACAGTGTTCCCTGTTCATTGAAATAATTTTTATAAGGAATTGAAACAAACTTAAGAAACTAAGTAAATTTTCCTTAAGTTATACTTTTAACTAGTTTTTGAAATTTTTCCCGGTTTTTACCTAAAGTTCAATCGCGTATAACTTTTTCGTTTTAAATCCGATTTTTATGATCTTATAGTCAATCTTCATCGTTTTCGAGTGTACTTTAATGTGGTAAGGTTAGATTTTCGAAATGAGGTATAAAATTCTGTCCATGGGTCAGAACAGTAGTGTTCCTCATGTGTTGGAATGTTTTTGGGCCTTGTTTGGTAATTGGGCTTTTTAATAACTTAAGAAATTCTTTGGGCTTGGTCTTTAGATTTTATCCTAAGCTTAAAATACTCCTTGAGATCAGATTTACAACTTTGATTTATATTCTTAAGGCTAACAACCACTTCTTGGGCCTTTTAGTGGGCTTAAGTTATCAAATGGGCTTGTTTTTTGTTCAAACTAAAGTTAATGACTTTGGTGAGCTTATAGGGCCTTAGGTGGATTTCTTATGGGCTTCAAAACAACTTCTCTTGGTACTTTAAGTTGCTGGTCAGATTTTTTTATTGAAGGCCCATCTTAGAGTTCTAAGCTTGTTTTGAGAGTTTTAGGCCCGGTTTTGAGTTTTAGGCTTTGTATGCTAATCATACTTGCTTTGGTTAATCTTTTCACTTTGTTCTTTCACTTTTATCATATTTTTAGGCCTCATTTACCCATGTTCCAGATCTGTTCATGTTGGTCCTAAGGGGTCCTTACTTGGTTTTTCAACTTGTTTCATCATTTCCTTAAGTGTAGGTGATAGATTATGCACTTAACTACTTGTGTATAAATCTTAACTTAAGTTTCCTTCCATCAAATAATCCTTTAACCCATGCTCCACATAAAGAAATAAAAGATCTTATACTTCATAAAACCTCCATATCATAGCTCATGCCATACAAAGTTGATTTCTTCATAAAACTTCACGTGATGGATTTTTCCTTAACTTAAGTCTAGATTTGAGCATGTTTAACTTAATGGAAACAAAATCAACATTCAAATGATCATGGAACCTTCATGTCCAGCATGCTTACCCTTCATTAAAGTTCTCATTTCAAGATTTCCTTAGCTTAAAATCTTCCATTCAAAGCATTAAACAAATGTCCATACAAAACACCAACTTTACATGCTCATATTTCAACTTCATGTAATGGTTTTAGGGTTTGTTTCTTAAAACGAATTTTTGTGCTATAACAACTCAAACCTTACTCATATATTCAAGAAATTCAAGTCTTCTAACATAAATATTAATCCACACATCACAAGAAACACTTACTCGTCCTTAACGCAAAGTTTGGTGGTTGTGCACTAAGGTTCCTCTTAAGCCTTTAACTTTGCTTCCTCCTTTTTGCTTACCTTTTGAAACCCGAATCCTTTGGTCTTTTGGAAAGGGGTTTATGAAAGATTCTAATGGTCTTAAATGATCTTAAATGATGAAAGAAAATGACACATGAGCAAAGAAAAAAAATGCCGTGAGTTGAAGCTTCAAAATGGAAGAAAATGGATTTTGTGGGGCAAAGTTGTTTCCCCTTTTTATGTTTGTTTCAAAAGAGAGAAAGATGAAGTGAAAGTGAAATTGAAAGTGAGAGAAATGGGGAAGAGTGTGGCCGGTTGGAATGGAGAGAGAAGGAGTGTTTAAATGTCTTGGAAGTGTTGTCTTGAAGCTTACAAAAAGTCAACAATTGCAACTCTTGATGATGTAAGCATTAAGGGGTGAATAGTGATGTGTAAGGAGAAGTGATTGATGGGTGAATGACAAATGCATGGCCCCCCTTTCTCCCCTTTTTAGATCTGCCATGGGAAGTCTTTTTATGTCATGGAGTGGTCTTGTCACCTTTATTAAAGTTAAGCTCATGATTTCTTGTGAAAATTTGTCAATATGTAGTATAAGTGAAGGGGTGATAAGGAAATTGTCTTATCACTAGATTTTGATAAGTTATCAATTGATAAATGATTCCAACTCTCAATTGATAAGTTATCTAAGGTGATTGGTTGGTCTACTTGTTTATATGTAAGGCTTATACATGAAGATAAGGGCATAGCCTTATAGAAAATTGTTTTAGGATTTTTATCTTACATTGTTTTGTGATTTATGATTTGATTTTTGTAGAATTGTGAAATCTTCTAAAGTTGAATGAAATTATTCAAATTAAATTATCGATTAATTATTTAGGGTTAAAATTCCTTAATGGTTTTAAGGTTTAGGGTTTTAAGTAGTTTTAGAGCTCACAGTTCTTCAAGCTCGGGTTTTATCGACAATTGGCTTTTGAATTGTAAAAATTTAATTCGTTTCTAGATATAAACTTAAGTTTTTGGTTTAGTTGATCTTTAGGAATGTTCGGAAGGTACTCTAAATCAAATCTTAGGCCCAATAAAGTAGGGTTTACAGGATGCATTAAATAAAAGGTTAGATTCCTATCCCATGTTAGCAAAGCATTCTATGATGCTTAATGTAGTTATTCCAAGAGGATATATGCCATCTTATTATCAGAGACCATTTAATCAAGGTATGAATCAATGGGGTTTTCAATATTTACCTTATAACAACTGTGAAGAACGAGGTAGGGAGTGTTTTTCTTATGCAGGTGATTATTTTTATGCAAATTAACTAAGGAATGTTGATGTTCCTTATGGGTTTCAAACTCACCCTTTAAAAGAGAAGAATTCGAAATTAGAAGAGATGTTGACTAGGTACATACAAAGTAGCGATGCTAGGCTATTGAGTATTGAAAAGTGCATAGAATAACTTGCCAATATTTCAGTTGAAAAGCAACTAGAGCCTTTACCATAAGGTCAAGTTGAAGCTATGACCTTAAAAAATAGAAAAGATTTACAAGTTGCTAAGCAACCTGAAAAGATACTAATCAACCCAAAACCAATGATGGGGGAGGAAAAAGATAAAGTTGTAGAAACTTCTAAATTGCCTAAAGAAGAACCAAAACCCCTAAAGGTTGAGGAATATAAACCACCCATTCCATATCCTTGGAGGTTAAGGAAGGAACACTCAGATGAGCAGTATGGTAAGTTTTTAAACTTATTTAAGCCATTACATATTAATCTACCTTTTATGGAAGCTTTCCCATAGATGCCCAAATATGCAAAGTTCTTAAAGGAGCTCTTTCCAACAAGAAGAAGCTAAAGGAGTTATCTACAGTTATGCTTAGTGAAGAGTGTTCAACTGTCCTACAAATAAGCTTCCCACAAAGCCAAAGGATCTAAGGAGTTTTACTATCTCTTATCTTATTGGAAATTTTTCTATTAAGCAAGCATTAGCTAATTTAAGTATTAGCATAAATTTAATGCCTTATAAATTATTGAAGCAGCTAAGCCTATGTAAACCTAAATAAACTAAGATGAGTATACATTTAGATGGTAGATCAATATGATATCCTAGGGGTATTATTGAAGATGTGCTTGTTCAAATAGATAAATTTATGTTTCCTATTGATTTTGCCAGAGCTATTATAAATGTTAGTGATGATAAGCTTACATTAAGGGTAAGAGAAGAAGAGATGGTAATTAAAATTAAGTAAACAATGAGAAAATGTGTTGAGTAAGATGATACATGTTTTAGTCTTAATTCCACTGATTATTCTGTATTTGATACTTTGCAGGAATTATTATCTAAGGACCCTTTGGAATCATCTTTCACACAGGGAATTCCTAATGAAGAATCTAGAGGTCCAAACATAACCAAAGCAGAAGCTCAGCTAAAAATTAATCTTCACATTCAAGAGCAAAGGATTAAACGTTTTGAGCATGTGAAGGAAGCAAAGCTAAAGCCTTCCATTGAAGAGCCATTGGATTTAGAGCTAAAGTAGCTACCGAATTATCTGGAGTATGCATTCCTTAAGGAAAACTCAAAGTTACTAGTGATAGTTTCCTCGAGATTGACTACTCAGTAGAAGAATAAGATCTTCAATATGCTAAGGGATCACAAGAGAGTAACTGCATAGAAGGTTTTTTACATCAAGGGAGTTAGTCCCTTTTTCTATAGACATAAGATCTTGCTTGAAGAAGGTTACAAGCCAATAGTACAAACATAAAGACATATGAACCTGAATATGAAGGTAGTAGTCAAGACAGAAGAAATCAAGCTTATGGATGCAGGCGTGATTTATCCTATTTCTAACAGTTCTTAGGTTAGTCCTATACAAGTTGTACCTTAAAAGGGAGGCATGACAATAGTACCCAGCAAGTGAAATGAGTTGATTCCTGTAAGAACGGTTACAGGCTGGCGAGTCTATATCAACTATAGGAAGCTTAATGATGCCATGAGGAGGGATCATTTTCCCTTGCCATTTATAAACCAAATGTTTATTAGGCCATTTGTTTTATTACTTTTTAAATGGTTTCTCTAGTTATTTTTAATTTCCTATTGCATTAGAGGACAAAGAGAAAACTATCTTTACATGTCCTTATGGTACATTTGCATATAAGAGAATGCTATTTGGCCTTTATAATGTATCGATGACTTTTTAGCAATGCATGATGGCAATTTTTAATAAATTTATGGAGGATATAATAGAATTTTTTATGGATGATGTCTTGGTTTTTGGGCATTTAATTGATAATTACCTTAAGAAACTTGAAAAGTAATGGCTAGATGTGAAGAGACTAATTTAGTTTTAAATTGGGAAATGTTCCATTTTATGGTACAAGAGGAGATAATGTTAGGACATAATGTTTCTTGGAAAGGCATATAAGTCGATTATGCTAAAATTGACAATATTGCTAAATAACGCCATCCACCCCGCGCACCCCCCCCCCCCCCTCTACATCTATGAGAGTCGTACATAGTTTTGTAGGACATGCTAGGTTTTATAGGAGATTTATTAAAGATTTTTCAAAAATAGCTAGACCTTTAACTCGATTATTAGAAAAGGATACTCCATTTATATTTTCTCAAGATTATTTAGATTCATTTAGTACTCTAAAAGATAAATTGGCTAACGCCTCGATTATGGTAGCCTTAGATTAGAGCTTAACGTTTGAGCTAATATGTGACGCTAGTGACCATACTGTAGGGGCAATGTTAGGTCAAAGGCGAGAAAAGCATTTCTAGTCGATCTATTATGTGAGCAAGACTCTTATTGAGACTTAGGAGAATTACACCACCATAGAAAATGAACTCTTGATAGTAGTCTTTTCCTTTGATAAATTCAGGTCATATCTTATCTTATCTAAAGTTATTGTTTATACTAACCACAGTGCTTTATGGTATCTGTTGAATAAGATAGATGCCAAGTCGAGATTGATTAGGTAGATTCCTTTATCAACGAGTTTAGGCTAGAAATTAAAGACAAAAAGGGAGTAGAGAATTTGGTAGCCAACCATCTCTTATGCTTAGAAAACCCTACACTAAAAAAGCTTGATGAACTAGAGATCAATGACGAGTTTCTAGACAAGAAGTTATACCAAGTAAGTCTTTGGGAAACTCCTTAGTTTGCTAACATAACTAACTATCTAATGGCTAGGATTATTCCTTAAAGACTAGATTTCAAACAAAAGAAAAAGTTTTTTCATGACATTAAAAGTTACTTTTAGGAAGACCCACACTTGTTTAAAATGGGTGTTGATTGCAACTCAAAATGCATGATTTTTCAAACTTTAAAACTTACATTTGTGCATAAATTCTTGTAAAGTTTAGCTAATTTTTTTGTGAAATTGGAGTTTATACACAAAATGGACTAACTTTTGCAACATTGTTAAAAATGCATGAAAGAGTATTGTTTTTAAATGAATTTAATGCATTTTATATCTTACATGCAAGTGTATGAGGGCTACCATGGCCTTAGTAGCCCTCGCTGTTGGATCAAGGAGGCTAAAGTGAAGGATAATGCTGAATTTAGCCTATCGATCGATATGCCTTGAGGCATCAGAGATATAGTGACCTATTGGGCAATCAATCATAGGAGAGGCTAGTGTCATGAACAGAATGTGCAGGGATGGATTCAACCATACCAACCAATTGATAGCTCCAGCACCGATTGATTGGTAAAAGAAGTTAAGGTTAGGGTTTTTCGACTAAAACCCTAATCCTCCTAAATGCCGCATTTCATTAAACACAGAGATGATATAGAGTTGACACCGATCAATTGGTAGACCTTCCCACCGATCGATCAATAGCTCAATTCTATAAATACTTGCATTTGCAGCTAGAAATGTGAGCCTTAATTACAAATTTAGCATTTTTAGGTTTAGTTTTGTGAGCTCATTGTCTATTTTCTTGTTTTAGTGACTTGTTTATGATATTTGATGCACGTTTTTATGATTTAGATGCACATTTAATCTTGTTTATTAAGTATTTGCTCCATTTCTTCATTGAATTTCATGTTAAGTTATTATCCTTTTGTTTACTTATTCATCTATGAAGTTTATTACTATTTTTCTATCATTTCTTGCTACCATTAACCTTAATTTGAGTGGCTAAGTTAGTTTTAGTAGATTAGTGAATATGTAGATGTTGTAGATGGCGTGACCTTGTAGTTATGATATGGGTATGTGTGTTTAATTGGGATTTTGATGATTGGCATTACATTTAAAGTTTTAGGGTGCTTTTTAATGAAGTTCTCAATGGGTTTCCTTGTGATTTTAAGACCAAGAGGAGATTAGTCTTAGGAAGTTCCCTTAAGAGTTTATGGGCTTGCATGATTACGAGATTGAAAGGATATTAGTTGTGTAATTCTTAATTTGAGTCGTTAAGTCGGTGGAATATTGGTAATGGGTTCTTACATTTATGAGACCGAGAGGAGATTAAATGTTCCCATTGAATTCTCAATACGTTATGCCATCTTAGTGAGGTAGGACAAGTTATGAGACCGAGAGGAGATTTTCCACTACATAGTTGAGTGAGGTAACCTACCTAGGATCAAACTAAAGTGAATTCCATCAAAACCTAATTAAAACGATCCCTAATATCTTAATGGCATTCCTTTACCGCTACTTCAGAAACATGTCGTAAGTCCATGTCTTTAGAATTTGTATTTGTTGTTAAATTTCATTCTTATTTAGTTGCAACTATCTTCAATTCACCGCGTGTTATTCAATTTGCCTAGATTAGAGTCGTAGGATAGAATTTGGTACATAACCGAATCCTTTTCTCTAAGGAAATGACTTGGTGAATAGCCACCAATTTTATTACAGTAGAGGATCCAGCACACTAGTCAATTAAGAGATTGACGCTATTTTGAAAATTTCTATTTATAAAGTGTCTTCAAATTAATAAATTTTTATTCAATGTTCGTGTCATGTTATTATCTTTTAGCACTATTACTGGGGAAAAGGGCAGTAATGATAATATATGATTAACCGAGGACTCTAAGACTGCACCCTAGTGTAGCTTTAGTGTAATGTAGTGTTGTTGATAGCTTAGTTTAATTTTCATTGATTATGAGTAGTTCAGTTATTAAAGTTTTGATCTTTATATATTTTCTTGTCAATTTAAGCTGAATTGAGGATAATAGTTTGAAACTTTATTGTTGAATTTATTGGAATAGTATTGAATTTATCCCTAGCCGATTTGTGTCGAGCTAGGAAGCATGTCATTTACTTTTCACATTGAAATTTGCAAGCTATAGTTTAGCGATTTGGATGGAGTGGAAAGAAGTATACAATAAGTGTGTATATATGGGAGACAATAGATTACTCTAGGAATATTCAATCCCATCTATTCGTGACATAACTTTAATCGTCAAGCCACGTGAAATTCAAGCTATGAACTTTAAGCTTAACTATGAGTTACTTAAATTTGTCTACAATAGACAGTTTGAGGGAAATCCAAATGAAGATCCAAATGAATACATTTAAGAGCTTCACCAATTGTGCTCAATAATTGAATATCAAGGAGTTTCAAAGGATGTATAAAAATTGAGTTTGTTCCCCTTTTCTCTTAAAGGAAGTGCAAGGAGTTGGTTTTATGGACTAAAGGGGTAAGATATAGGCACTTGGGAGAAATTAGCCTTCCATTTTCTTGCATATTTTTTTTCCACCAAACAAAGTTGCTATCCTTTAACTTAAGATAATGACATTTACACAAAGGGAAAGAGAATCTTTGAGTAAAGCGTGGGAACAATTTAAGGGTCTATTACAATAATTCCCTTACCACAGGATGTCTAAAGGACAACAACTACAAACTTTTTATAATGGACTCAATCATGAGGACAAATTACTAGTAGATGCTATTACTAGAGGTAGTTTATTGGGTAAAACAAAGAATGAAGCATAAGACTTGCTTGAAGTGATAGCATATAGTGATATGAATCAAAGAGTTCATACTCTTATGAAAGAGATTGCCAGGGAGTCGATCGAAGGAGAAATCAACTAACAAAAGGAATAAGTCAAAAGGCTATCTAAGTAGTTTGACAACTAAAACAATGTCAGTTATGCTCCTACACAAGAGGTCCAACTGATTGAAGGTTATGTTGAATGTGAGTATGCTCATCATGAACAAAATTGTCCTCAATTAGGGTAAGTAAGGACATTAATGTACAACCCTGAGACTTCACTAAGGCAAATAACAATGAACTCATTGGAAAATCACCAAGGTTATTTGTCAACAAGATTAAGGAAAACGTACCTATGGATGGACTTAGTGACTTATTCAAGGGATCTCCAAAGGGTAGCCCAGAACTTAGGAAAGAAGCTTAGAACTATTTGAACAAATTTCTCCAAAACCATTACGTGGAGCATTCACAATTAGAAAATCAACTTAGGGAACTCTTGAAGGCACTACATTTGCTTAAGGAAAATGACACTATGGTAGGAAGCGAACAACAATTACCTAACAAAGTTAAGGCAATCCAATTAAGAAGTGGAAGGGAAATTAAACAACTATGTCTTGAAAGGGAATGTGAACCTAGAGCCAGGAATGCAAAGGAAAAGGTAGATGAAGAAAAGGAGAACCAATGAAATGACTCTTCCCTTAAAAAGGAACCTGGACCAACAATTTGCTAAATTCTTGGAAACATTCAAACAGTTGCATATTAATGTACCCCTTTTTTAGGCTCTTGAGTAGATGCCCTCATATGCAAAATTCATGAAGGAAATTTTAACTCAGAAAAGAAAGGCAAAGAAGGAAGTGATGATGCTCTTTAAGGAGTACCTTGCTATCATACTAAATGCATCACCAAGTTAAAGGACCTTAGGAGCTTAATAATTCCCTGTATATTAGGAAAGTCATTTAAGAGTAGGGCATTGTGTGATTCAGGTGAAAGCATAATTTAATGCCATATTCTATATTCAAATTGCATGAACTAAAAAAGTGCAAGCTAACTAAAATGTCCCTTCAACTAGTAGACAAAAGTGTTAAATATCCTCAAGGGATAACTAAAGACGTACTTCTGATTGTTGGTAGATTTGTTTTCCTTGTAAACTTTGTTGTGCTAAACAAAAATGATAACAAATATGTCCCTTTGATCTTAAGAAGGTCGTTTCTAGCTACTGTACAAGCAATGACAAATGTTAAGGAGGGAAAGCTTATGTTGACTACACTTGATGAAGAAATCATGATAAAAGTACCTTGAGTGATGAAGTTACCATAAGCAGTTGACGATCGTCATGCTATAGAATTAACTAATGATTTAATGGAAGAGCCATAAGAGTAGGATACTAGTGAAGTGAGATTTGGTAAGTAGAGAGAGGATTTTGAATGGAGTGATTGTGATAGTAACGTAGATGAGGAAGATAATCTAGAAGGGGACATAGTTGAAAATGTAGCTAGAGTTTGGTTAAAAGCAGTAGAGCCAGTAGCAATTGAGCTCAATAAGGATAAGCTCTGACTATTAACTGAAAACCTACCTCAATTAGAATTAAAGCTACTGCCAAATAATTTGAAATATGCCTTTTTAGGAGAGAAAGAAACTTTTCCAGTGATAATGGCCTCTGATTTATCAAAGAAAAAAGAGAAAAAGTTGCTAGAGACATTAAAAGGGAACAAAGAGGCTATTGGTTAGATCATGGCAAATATATTTGGCATTCATCCTTCATTATGCATGCATATGATCTTTCTTGAATTGGAGTGTAAACCTACTACACAACCATAAAGAAGACTCAATCCCATTGTATAAGAAGTAGTAAAAAAGGAAGTGGTAAAATTGTTAGATGCAAGGATAATTTATCCAATTTCGGACAATAAATGGGTAAGTCTTATCCAAGTGATCCTAAAGAAAGGAGGAACGCATGTAGGGAGAAATGAGAAGAATAAGTTAATCCCAACAAGGACTATGATAGGATGGCGAGTCTACATAAATTGCCATAAGTTAAATGATGTCATGCAAAAAGATCATTTCCTTTTGCCATTCATTAATCAAATGGTTGAGCGACTAGTAGGACATGAATATTATTTCTTCTTAGATGGATTTTAGGATACAATCAAATCCCTATCGCACTTGAAGATCAAGAAAAGACTACTTTTACATACTTATATAGGACATTTGCATTTGGAATAATGCTATTTAGATTCTGCAATGCACTAGAAACCTTTGAGTAATGCATGATGTCAATATTCTCAAACATGATTGAACAAAGGAACGAGGTACTCATGGATGATTTTTCTATGTATGGAGAAACATTTGAGAGATGTCTTCGGAATTTGGCAATAGTTTTGAAACTTTGTAAGGAGACTCACCTAGTGCTTAATTGAGAGAAATGTCACTTCATGGTATAAGAAGGAATTATACTAGAACATAAAATCTCTAAGTGAGGGGTAGAGGTGAATAAAGCAAGGGTGGAAGTGATTGCAAAGCTACCTCTACCTACTAATGTGAAGGGCATTCGAAGTTTTCTAAGTCATGCGAGGTTTTACCATCGATTTATCAAGGATGTGTCAAAAATTTCAAAACCAATATATGCTTTACTAATAAAAGACGTATCTTTTGATTTCTACTCTAAATGTAGAATGCATTTGAGATATTAAAGGAAAAATTAGTGATAGCACTAATTATAGTAGCTCTTGACTAAACACTACCATTTGAGCTATTGCATGATGTGAGTGACATTACTTTCGATGTAGTCTTAAGATAAAGGAAAAACAAAGTTTTCCAAACAATTTACTATGCAAGCAAGATGCTCAAAAAAATATGCAACCATTGAAAAGGAATTGCTTGTAGTAGTATTCTTATGTGATAAGTTTTCAATCATACTTAATAGGGTCCAACATCATAATATATACAGACCATGCTGCTTTAAAGTATTTTTTGAATAAACCAAATGCTAAACCAAGGCTTATTTACTAGGTCCTCCTACTACAATAATTTGATTTGCACATCAAGGATAGGAGAGGTAGTGGGAACCCAATAGAGGATCATTTGTCATGAATTACTACCAGTGAAAGTGATCGTCCTATTCATGAAAGCTTCCAAATGAGCAACTATACATGATTGGTTCGACTTAGTTGCCTTGGTATGGAGACATAGTTAACTATTTGGTTGGAGGGATTAAGCTATATGTTGTAGATTGCAATTAACAAGGAAAATTTCTAAAGGAAATGCAGAGCTATTTTTAGGAAGAGCCATATTTGTTCAAGTGTTGTACAGACCAAGTGATCAAGCATTGTGTAACCACCATGGAAGCATAGGACATTATTACTTACCATCATGTAGAACCTGCAAGGGGCATTTTGGAGCATACCGTAAAGCAGTAAAGATCTTGCAGTGTGGTGTTTATTAGCTTACAATTTTTGCTGACTATAAAGAGTACATTATGCAATGCTCAAGATGTCAAAAGAATAGGGAGTATATCAAAGCGAAATGAAATGCCACAATAAGGGATTCTTGTCAATGAGATTTTTAATGTTTGGGGAATAGACTTCATAAGGTCATTCCTCTCATCAAGGTCTAATAAATACATATTGGTAGCAGTGGATTATGTTTCAAAGTGGGTAAAAGCAATAGCCGTACCCACTAACAATTTTGGGAATGTCCTCAAGTTTCTCAAGAAGAACATCTTCAAATGTTTTGGGGTACCAATGGCCATAATCAACAATAGGGGAACACATTTCTATAACAATCATGTTAATAGTTTATTAGCAAAGTATGGGGTTAAACACAAGGTGGCATCACCATATCATCCTCAAACAAGTGGAATGTTGAACCATCGAATTGAGAATTAAAGCAAATTTTGGTAAAAAAAATGTCAACACTTCCAAGGAGGATTGAGCTTCAAAATTGGATGATGCATTATGAGTTTATAGAACAGCTTGCAAAAACCCCATAAAGATGTCCCCCTATCAAATGGTTTGCAAGAAAACATGTCATCTCCCAACTGAGATTGAGCATAAAGCATATTAGGCAATTAAATTCCTAAACTTTAATAAAAATTTAGCAGGAGACCACTAGATGCTATAATTGGATGAACCAGAAGATTTTAGGAATGAAGCTTTTGAGAATGGTCAAATCTAAAGAGAAGATGAAGAGGTGGCATGACAAGAAAATACTCGTCAAGAATTTTGGAGTCGAACAAAAAGTTGTTCTATATATTGCTCGATTAAGATTGTTTCCTAGTAAACTTCAATTGAAATGGATAGGACCATACACAATAACAAGAATATCACCCCATGGGGTAATTGAAGATAGAGGAGGAGAAGGAGAAATCTTTAAAGTAAATAAACACATGCTTAAGCCTTTTGTGAGACAAAGGAAGAGGAATCTATTAAACAAATTACTTTTCTAGAGGACCCACCTTAAACTTAAACCAAAAAGCCACGATGAAGACTTAAAAACAAGCACTTAGTAAGAGGCAACCTGACTTACCATCTTTACTCTATCTTTTTATTTAAGTTTATGTCTAAGCATTTTCAATTTTAAGTCTTTTTAGTTATGTCTCTTTTAATGTTATGTAGGCACACGTAAATAAATAAAGGAAATGTTGAATCCATTGATTTAGAGATATCATTAACAAATTTTGAAGGGGTTGAGAAATTCAGAACACACCATGAAACCAGGGGAGTTATGTTTTAAGTTTATATTTTACTTCCCATTGTTTGTGCAATGAATTATTGGATACATATATCTTAATTAAAGTTGGGGGTAGAAAAGTTAGACATAAACATTGAAGTTGTGCAATTATGAATGAGCTTTAATAATTTAATTAAATTCTTGATATGTTATCCCTTATGTAAACCAATAAGACTTTGAGAAGTTAGATCCATATTCCTTTATGCTCTTTGCTTTTAAATTTTGACGTTTGTTATCATTTATGAAATTTGCATGAAAGAAAGTACAAAGAAGTGATTAGGGCTTTATTTTGAAAGAAGTCCCTTGTAAATAAGTCTTGAATATTTCTCAAAACTTTGTAATCAATTCGTGGCACTTCACTTTGTTTAGTTATGCCTAATTTTGGCATAGTTTAAAGATTTGGAGTTAAGGAAATGTTTTGATTGGGTATCAAATTTTTGTGTTTTTGGAAGTTGACTTATATATACACACCATTCTTTTGAGGGATCAAGTGGTCTAATAGTGTTATTTAAACCGAAGTGAGTACTAGATTTTACTTAAATGTTCCCTAATCAACGTACATTGAATGCCCAAAAAGAAAAGAAAAATTAAAAAGAAGAAAATGATGGGGATCAAGGAAAGTCATTATATATCAAAAGTATGACCCCATCACAAAAAGAAAATGTAGTTAAAAAAAGAAAAGAAAGAAGTAGAAAAAGTGAAAAATCGAAAATCCAAAAAGAGAATAACAAGCAAAGTGTGAAAGTCATTCCAAAGCAAGGAAGGCGAAGTAAGGTATGATTCAATGGTCAATCCATGTTTACATGGCATAAGCATACTTAAGAGACTAATAAGGGAGAAGTATATATTCAGGCCAACCAATTAAACTTTGAAACCTCTTAGTTAATCCAAAATATTATACTTAACTTCAAATTTCATAAGCCTAACTTAAATGAGAAGTTAACTTTTATAAGCATTAATTCTTGAATTAATAATACGGTCTTTGATTTATGAGCATTTGATTTGGCACAAGTGGAATAATTTCAACATCACTTCTAATGGTTTTTTCACTATGACAAGAGCGTATAAACTTTGAGCTTTCCATGTGTAATATACTCACAGTTACACTTGAGCATAAAGGAAATGCACACTTGTCCTATTGTTTTTTGAATCACTTGATTTTTAAACTTGCTTAAGGACAGGCAAAGTTCTAAAGTTTGGGATGGTGATCATGACTAAAAATGCACAATTTTTCCAACTTTAAAACCTACATTTATGCATAAATTCTTGAAAAGTCTAATTAATTTTTATGAAATTGAAGTTTATGCACAAAATGGACCAACTTGTGCAAAATTGTCAAAAATACATAAAAGAGTGTTGTTTTAAAATGAATTTAATGTATTTTATATCCTATACGTAGGTGCACGAGGCTGCTATAATCTTAATAATCCCCATCATTTGATCAATGAGGCCAAAGTGAAGGGCGCTAGTGAATTTGGCCTATCAATTGATCAATAGCCTTACTACTAACCGATTGGTATGCCCTGAAGCATCAAAGACATAGCAAGCTATTAACAATAATATTTTGCTCCAATATGCAGGTACCTACAAGACAAAAAAAGGTTTATGAGGGCCACTAAAGGGTGCTTCAATACAACCACTCTGATACCTAATTCAGGCCCTATGTAATATGAATAAAATTATAAAGTGATAAGAGATGTTAAAAGAAATGGAAGAAGGTTCTCTTACCTAAGACTCTTGTCCAATATTTATAGTAGGTTAGTGGAAATTATACCCAGACTGTATTATTAGATCCAACTTGCGTATTGGACTTAAGTCTCAGTCTTATTAATTTAGGCTTATAGCCTATTTATTAAAAATTCCTATCAACACTTATCCCCCACTCTCTTTAGTGACAAGGTCAATGAAGAGAGTACTTTGGGAGGTTCATTCTATGGGATCCGTAGATAAGTTTGCAATCCAAGGCTTAAAAAGGCTAAAGTACTTGAACAAGCAAAGGTTTCAAGAAGTGAAAGTCGAAAGTGGTCGAAGCACTTGTAAATAGTGGTACACCTAAAAAAGGGAAGGCCTAAAGAGATTAGAGTGCTTAAAGAGGCGAAGGCCCGAAGAGGTGACACTGGAGTGCCTAAAAAGGCTAGGGAAGCATGCAAGTCATTCGAGCTGGACATGACCTATGCTAAGAAAAGCCATAAAATAGGCTACTTAGCCTCTAGTCCATTAATGTGTAGGACTTTGGGCTTATTTACTCATCTTCCATGCAGGTTGTAAGACTTAGAGTCTTACCTGTCATGCTTAATGGCTTAGGGTTTTCAAGTAGTTCATTGTCTATCTATTAGATAAAGTAATTAAGTTTATACTAGCTCATCATCCATAGTGTATAAGATTTAGAACTATTGAAGAGTAGCCCGTTAGCAAATTATACTTTTGTAGTCTTAAGACAAAGGGTGTTTTTGCCCAATATGTCTCGACATATATTCTCAAATGGAGGTAGAAATAAGCTTGCTAAGAATTGAAACAAATTGTTACAAGCACCAAACAGTCAACACTTTTATCATCTAGCTCGATAGAGTCCAAGTCATGGGTCAACATATAGATAATTTAATACAAATATCATGAAACAAATGCTAATACTAATTCTAATAATATATCAACTCAAGGCAAGATATAAAACACATATCTTAAAGAATAAATAATAACTCAGAGTCCATTGTTCAAGCATAGCTTGATGTTAGAATTGGAAAGAGCTTGGATTTGCTCTATTCATCATTGTCCGAGTGGACAGCATAGACCAGCATCAGGCCATAAATAATCTCTAATAGAGATGACTAAACCATCCTTCTAGCACCTCAATGCAAGAAGCAGGTGCCAAACTGCAAAGAGAGGGTACCTGCGGAAATTTTGCTTAATTTGCAATATACTTTGTAAAAACCACCGTTGGTCCCTCCATCTCAATGAATGGAACATACCCTTGATCATAACCGACAGCAAGATGACTTGAGTTGGGTTTATGTTTATAAAAACAACTTTACCAGAAATTTTAGTGACTTTTAGCACTTTCGAGATTGTCCCCTCTTTTCATGCTACTTGAGGTATGTGGATTAGCTTTCAATTTATAGATGTTGACACTTTCTTTCTTATCTTCCAAATACATGAGGAGCTCATGACTGCTTCAGTTACCAAGGATTATGGCATGATTTCATTTATTTGGTGTAGGGGTGTGCTTGGCCAAAGAGGGCCTAAATTTTAGAGCTGTTGTAAATTCGATATGAGTGCCCCAACTTGGCCAAAAAGGGCATATTCCTCTAAATAGATACTGTAAATGGTGAAGAACCTGGTCATGAACATCTAGTTGTGGTTCTACAGCAAGTAGCCTAGTTCCTTGCTATTTAGTGAAAAATACAACTTGGTATGAAACTTCATATTGCTAGGCATGAATTGAATTCCAGCACAAATTGAAGCTCGGCTTAGATAAGAAACGACTAGGATAAATTGCTCTTGGCATTTGGCTATGGAAGCACTCGCTTTGATACATGGCAAGTATTGTTCGGCATGTAAATTGTTCGGCCATGGAAGCACTCACTTCAATATTCGGCAAGCATTGTTCGACACGTAACTTACTCAGCAATGGACTGCCAAGATAGTTCTAACGCTGACCAAGTATTCAAGAGCTCTAAAGCTCAAAACATGGAGTTTAAAAAAGGTGTTCGGAGCTTCTTGTAATAAACTTATAAAACCAACAGGGGAGTTCGGTAGGGGTTGCAATGAGCATGGTAGCTCGACAAGGGTGTCGCAACATGCTCATGACAGTACAGTAATTTCAACTAAATTTTAGCTAGGTAATATCTTTAGGAACCCCACGCGTGTTATGCAGCTCGACATTAGCAACGATGAATGACAGGGGCATGGATCCAATAGGTTCCAAGTTCAAATTTGTTAGAGAAACAATTCAGGACAATCAATCTTCAGTTCAGCGTCACTTTGTCCAAGAAAGCTCAGTTCTAACAAGATCAAAATAGTAAGGGTGCTAAAGATTTGCATCAGGCAATGTTAGATTCTAACATACCGCTAGCCCTACAAAAAGAACATTTGCACAATTTAAGTCGGCTTGGTGCCTGTCAAATGTAGCACGGTAAATGAGAGTTTGGAACTTGGAGCTCAAACTTGGAATAGGAGTTGTTGGTAATAGCTCGGCCTACCTGTCATGTTTCTTGGCTTGGCTTCCATTTGTCTACAATCGAGGAGAGTAGCTTGGCCTTAAGGAGCTCTAGGCTCAAAGCTGTAACGTAGAATCACTCAGATATGCTGCTAGTGCTACGGCTCAGCAATACATGTATGGAAGATGCACGCAGCAGCTCGGTAGTGCAGCATGAGCTGTGTTGCTTGGCATGGTAGACAAAAGCTTGGACTTTAATCCGTCTGACATATTTGGAGAGTTCTAGTTCTCAGTGAAAAGCTTAGGCCATGCTCTAGTTCTCGGTATGAGCAGTAAGTTTAGCAACGTGAGCCACTGTAAGCTCGGTCACACAAGCTACTATTAGCTCGGTTTTGTTCGAAGTTACTGAATCATGTGAGTTTAGGAGATGAGTTTAGACTTGGTTCCATTTGTATGTTTGTGAGAAGCTCAAGTCAGCATATAACTTGGAAAATGCTCGGCTCCCAAATGTTGATGAATTGAGATCAACTCGATTTTCAAGTGCATAATTCGGCAACCAATGGGGTTGGGAAATGCTGTTCGAATCAGGCCTTAGTCTGGCATTTAGCTCAAGACAACTGTTGCACACTCAGAAAGAGAAAGCTCGAGACGCTGATTAACTATTGTGGTGATATGCTGCAGTTCAGCTGAAGATAGCTGTCGCAATTGGTAACTTACTTTAGCTTAGCACGTTAGCTCGACATTGCTGTACATTATTACTTGGCATCCATAGTTTGGCATCTTGACCACAAAAGCTCAAAGTTTACTTCTTTGCTTAGCCAGATTCCTTGTGGCAATTTGCTCGCTTGGAGTTCAGTAGCTACCGCTCCTTAATTAGCTTGGAAAAAGAGTAGCTCAGAGTGACTGTTATCGAGCGGATGTTCTGCAGTCGTTCAATTAGAGGGACAGCAGCCATGGAACTAGGTTAGTATTGTTGTAGATAGTTAAGCAAAGTCATTTCTTGGATGTGTGCAGCTTTGTTTAGTTTTTGCTCGGCATAGAGATTTAGACTAAAGCTTCTCGGCTACTATCCGACTCTCTAGTAGTACGCAACCACTGAGCCATGCTTAAGCCTCGTCGATGCTCGTTGAGTGAAGCTCAGGCCATGTAAGGTCACTATTGCTTCACTGCAAGGGAAAAATTTGGGACATTTCTGAAATATCCCTCAAACTATATTGCACAAGAACATCAAGTCCTTAGCCTTCTTTTTTCTTTTTTCTTTTTTAACATTTATTTCATCTTTCTCAACCATTCCAACATGCAAACTGAAGTAGGGGAGGTGGTTACAAATCAGACCATGGCAAGGGATTGTTCAACACATTCCCAATCTATCCACCCTTCATGAAACTATCGAACCTTGTCGATATTCGTACGTTGGAAGACTTTCCAAGAGCCGAAAAGAAGAACAGTTATAGGAGACGGTAACGAACGGCAAAAAGATGAAGTTCTGATTAATTGAATATGTAAATTCTAGGCTCATTTTTTTTCTAAGAATGAAGTGCAACAAGATGGTTATGAACTAAAAAATAGAAGAAAATCTCCAAAGATCAATGCAAGATTTTACTGCATATGGCATTTTGCAACATAAATTATAAACCGATCCAAATCTCAAGCAAAAGATGCTTTTAAACCGTATGAACAAATATAACTACATTCGGAAAAGAAAGCAAACCAAGATTTTGAGGAGATCTAGGGAAATTTGTCCTTTTAAAGTTGTCATGGTGGATTATGCTCCTCCTTCTTTAAATCGCTTCCTACAAACGTCACCAATTGTTGACAATAATTTTTTATTCTGATATATGAGTATTTACAAGACAAAAAAGGGCTATGAGTGCATCAAAGGGTACTCCAGCACGACTACTCCGATATTTAAGTCGGCCCTCTTATGATATGAATAGAATTGTAAAGTGATAAGAGATGTGAGAAGAAATGGAAGAGAGTCCTCTTACATAAGGCTCTTATTCAGTATTTATAGCGAGTTAGTAGAAATTGTACTCGAACCCGATTATTGGACCAAACTTGAGTATTGGACTTAAGTCTCAATCTTATTAATTTAGGCTTTTGGCCTATTTATTAAAAATACCTATCAACATGACCTATTTAGAGATCAATCATAGGAGAGGTCGGTGTCATGAATAGAACGTATACGGATCGATTCAACCATGCCGATGGATTAGTAGCTCCAACACTAGTTTATCAATAAAAGAAATTAGGGTTAGGGTTTTTCAACTAAAACCCTAATCCTCCTAAACACCGCATATCATTAAACATGGAGATGACTTGGAGCTAATACATACCTACTAATGGATCAGTAACCCAATTCTATAAATACTCACATTTGGAGCTAGAAATACTAGTCGCAATTAGGATTTTAACATTTTTAGGTTTAGTTTTGCGAGTTCATTGTTTATTTTCTTATTTTAGTAACTTGTTTATGATATTTGAAGCATATTTTTCTAATTTGGATGCACATTGAATCTTGTTTATTAAGTATTTGCTCGATTTTCTTCATTGAATCTCTTGTTAAGTTGTTATCCTCTTATTTACTTATTCATCTATGGAGTTTGTTACTATTTTTCCGTCATTTCTTACTACCATTATTCTTAATATGAGTGGCTAAACTAGTTTTAGTGGGTTTGTGAATTTGTGGATGTTGTAAATGGTGTAACCTTGTAGTTATGATATCTTTAATGATTCGTATTGCATTTAGGCTCTTTGAGGTGCTTTTTAATGAAATTTTCAATGGGTTTCCTTTTGATTATGAGACCTAGAGGAGATTAGTCTTGGAAAGTACCCTTGAGAGTTTATAAGGTTGCATGATTATGAGACCAAGAGGAGATTAGTTATGTAACTCCCAATTTGAGTCATTGAGCTGGTGGAATATCAATAATGGGTTCTTACACTTATGAAATCGAGAGGAGATTAAGTTCTCCCCATTAAATTCACAATGTTATGCGATCTTAGTGAGTTAGAATAGGTTATGAGACCGAGAGGAGATTGATCCCCTAATTCTTAAGGCTAGATTTTTTAACTCACGACAAGAATTAAGTAATTTAGTTGATAATGTAGGGAAATGAGATCAAGAGAAGATTTTCCGCTACATAGTTAAGTAAGATGCCCTACTCGGGATTGAACTCAAGTGAGTTCTATAAAAACCCAATTAAAAATCACCCTTAATATCTTAACAGTGAAGTATATCTTAATGGCATTCCTTCACCACTACTTTGGAAACATGTCACAAGCCCACATCTTTCAAATTTGTGTTTGTTGTTAAATTTCATTCTTGTTTAGGTGCAACTATCTTCAATTCACCACTTCTTATTCTATTTGCCTAGATTAGATTAGCACATTAGAATTTGGCATTTAATCGAACCCTTTTCCCTAAGAAAATGACTTGGTGAATACTCACCAGCTTTATTACTATAAACGATCCGATACACTGGTTAGTTAAGAGATTGACACTATTTTGAAAATTTCTATTTATAATGTGTCTTCAAATCAATCAATTTTTATTAAATGTTCATGTCATCTAGTCAGGTGCAGATCAAATAGTTCGTAGATGTGTGTCTTATTTAGAAGATTGGCAAATTTTCAAACATTGTCATTCAGCATCAATAGGAGGACACTCAAGTGCAAATAAAATGGCTCATAAAGACCTCAAATGTGGTTTTTATTGGCCAATATTATTTAGAGATGCTTAGAAGTTTGTTGAACTTTGCTATAGATGTTAAAGGGCAAGAAATATATCTAAATGAGATGAAATGCAACAAGACCTAACTTTAGTCTACGAAATTTTTTATATATACGGTATTTATTTTATGGGATTGTTTCCAAATTCAAATGGAAATAAATGTGTCCTAGGAGGCATATACTAAGTGTCTAAATGGGTAGAAGCACAAGCTCTACCAACTAATGACTTGAGGGTAGTAAAACGCTTCCTAAAAGGTTTGCTTTTTAAATTTGGTGCTCCTAGAGCACTTATAAGCGATAATGGAACCCATTTTTATAATGTCTAACTAGAAAAAGTGTTGAAGCGATTTGGAGATAAGTATCAAATCGCAACTCCACACCATCCTTAAACTAATAGACAAGTTGAAGTAGCAAATAAGGACCTTAAATGAATCTTAGAAAAGATTGTTAAGCATAATCGTAGATATTATTCTAAGAAGCTCATCAATGCTCTCTAAGCTAATAGAACCACATACAAGACACCAATTAGAATAACCCCATATATGCTCGTCTATGGTATAAAGTATCATTTACCTATGGAAATCGAGCATAAGGCCTATTAAGCCATAAAATGTACTAACCTTGATCTTAAGTATGCAGGTGAATACAGGAAACTTTAGCTAAATGAGCTTAAAGAATGGTGAGATATAACCAAGAAAACTCAAGGATATTTAAGGATAGAGCTAAGTGATTTCATGACAGCCGAATTAGGCAATGAAAATAATTCTAAGCCAAAGACAAGTTTTACTATATTAATCTTAGTTAAAGCTTTTTCCAAGTAAGCTTAGATCTACATGGTCAACACCTTACACTATAATGTAAGTATTCTAATATGGAGCAATAAAGATTTCAAGTCCTAAGAAGAGAACTTTCAAGGTAAATAGACATCAACTTAAACTGTACTTAGGAGGAGAGTTTGAAAGGGAGAATAATCTTTGCTACAACCTCCATCGGATAAGAGACAACAAGTAATTCTGTTCTTAACTTGTCGAGCAAGCGATGTTAACCAAAAGCACTTCTTGGGAGCCAACCAAAGAGGATTTTATTTCTTATTCGTTAAATCTCCCATTACGTGTCTTTTTTATATTTGTCTAGTTTCGTATTACATCAATGCAAGTGGTTTCTAGATTTTTCTTAAGTGTTTCAAGGATAATCATAGAAGATAAGAAGTTGTGATGAATAAGAAAGAAAAAGAAAGGGATCATGATTGCAAATCTGAGCATAGAGCTAAAGGAAGATAGGTAAGCCAGAGTCTAATAAGGACCACAACCTAAGATTACACTTATGATCTTGACAATGATCCTCCCATTGCAATTTACACTAAAAGTTGAAAATTTGAAGTTTTAGGTCAAGTGAAGATCACAACCCAAGACCACACCCATGGTCTTGCCCGTGTTCCTCTCATTATTAATTGAACTTAAAATTTAAATTCAAATTTTTTATTCCAATGACGACTACAACCTAGGACCATGCCTGTGTTCTTGGCCACCTACTTTTAGGACATGGAAAATACGAAGTTGCACCCAAAATTCACTACAAGAGAACCAAAATCAATGACCACTCCTACGATCATGCTCATGTTCCTCTCATCAAGAAATTATACTTTGCAAAATTTTAATGATTTGACCACTTTATCGACCATAGCTACTAACCATGCCCATAGTCATGCCTATGTACTCCAATTGCCAAGAAAATAAGATGCATACAAATCTTGTTTTTAAGAAAGTGAAGTATGCTTTCCTAATTTGAACTCCTTTCACCTAAAGTCCACTTTCCTCTCCCAAAATCATTTTCCTAGTACTAAGATGAAATGAATATTCAAGGATATCTCTTAATTTGCTAATTGCCTAGATTAAAAATATTTATTGTAACATTCCCCAAAATTTAGTTAATTAAATTGCTCTAATAATCTAGGAAACTATTATCTAAAATTAACTTTAATCTTTGACTAATCATATTGCAATTCCAAAATTCCTAAACACTAGTCTATCAACTAAGTATAGGGAAAAAGAGGAAACAACCACCACCAATAGCACCAAGATCTACTCGTCACACAAGCCCTAGGAACTCTTCCAACCTAATATGGGAAGAGGATCCTGTTGGCAGTCAGTTTTCATCCACTCAATTTGACAAGCATTGATATAACTTCACTTACTCGTCCATTCGGTTACTGACAGGCCGGGTAATCTACACTCTTGATATCTTGCCAAATAGTTGACATCTTTGGCATTTCACCAAGTAACACAGATTTGTTCCTGATTTGAATTCAAGTTCATGGCGCGAACAGTTATCACAAGCACAATTATATTACATAACTCCTGCTCTCCTTACATTTCAAGGAAGGTGTCTAACCAAGAAACTTCTACATATCTCAACAATTATTGCGATAACTACTCCTTTAGACATAACAATCTCCTATAAATATGAGAAAGAAACTTTGTAAGAGATATCTGACAACTCTTAGCCACTTACTTTGCTTTCCTCATCCCTACTGACTAACTTAAGCATCGAAATAGCCATATCAAACTAGCTTCGGTACCAAGCTATTTTCCTTTCTTTTGCAGGATATTTCCAACTCCCAAAATTCACCAACAACATATCCTTTAACCATACTTCCACCTCACCGAAAACATACGTTGCATTTTAATAATCCTGATCACCAAACACATTATGAAGCCCTTTCTAAAAAGACTTTTTCCTTATCAAGCTTCATCTATTGGAAAGTATTGAAACTTGCAAACATGGAACCCAAAATCCATACCATGGTTGAGAGAAAGGGTTGGGACAAGATGTGTACTATCCAAGAACTTGTTTACAAATAATTGACTCTTGAATTCCTCACTACCTTATTGCTAGAACATTACCGAGTTCCTTGTAGAGCCCAAACACAATTTCGTTTCAATTTCGAAACATCGAATTTAATCTTTCCATAGTCGAGTTTAAGGTTTTGAAGGGGATTTATGATAAGGAATTTATTCGTTCATTGAAATTCTACACACTTCCATGTGAACTACCTCATAGTATCACCCTTGCAAATTATTGGCTTAAACAAAGTAAAGAGAAGATGTACAATCCTAGATTTGTGAGAAGATCACACTTGAAAAATAAAACCCATAGAATCCTCTATTAGCTTCTCACACACACAATTAGTGGGGGAGAGAGGGAAGAGTGCTGAAGTGTTGACTATGCATAAGGTCTTCTACCTCTATAGCCTTATAGAAGGATATCCCATCAACCTAACAATAGCTCTTGCATTTTACATGCAACATCAAGCATCCGATTCCTAGGTGAACCAATTGGGTTATGGACCTTATGTTACCATTTTAGCAAAGCAACTTAAGCTTCTAGTTAATAATCCCCAACTCACAGTGATCTAGAATGTAACAGCAATGAATCTTTCAACCTTTCACCTAATGGGACTTCTTCCTAATGAGGTTGATAAATCATCCCCTAAAGGGAAGGAAAATGAAAACTCCATTGATGAATTAGTGAAAGAAATGAAGAAATTGAAAACCTAAGTTCAAATATTAGTTGAATCACAAGAGATTATTGAACAATCTCTAAAAAGATTATTTAAGAGACAAAGTAAAATGATGGAGTTTTGTAGTAACCTCGTTGATGAGCTATCGATCACTGGTCCTCTTACTCGTGTACGACTCCGAGGCTTTTAATCCCTTACTCGAAGAATTATTTCTCGTCAACCTACTAATGACGAGAAACTCCATGTAGAAGAAAGATGGCTAAACTCCTCAATAGCTCTAGAAGGTTACACCCAACTCTATTCCCTCTCTTGTGCCGATACCGACTATTCTCTAGCGGAGGACTCTATGCCCAATGATCTTACTTTTCTGCTGCCGAAAGTTCCTAATAAGTAACTTAACCTCACCTTACCCTCATCGAGTACTCCTCTCTCGACATCCTTCCAATTCTCATAGCATCATCTCTAGTATGGGCCTCTTTGTTGCCATAACATCTTGATTACTCTTACTTGCTATGATTAGAGAATCTATGTATAGAACAAATGTTGCACTACTACCTATCTATTTCATCTGACATGTACTATTTTTCCCTTTTTGTCATTTGTCCTTTTTATTCTTTTTCATATGTACTAGGAATCGCCTTGTAATGTATACCTTTTTGTAAATTTTTTATTTGTAATGTTACCTTAGGGACTTATTATAAATAGTCCCTTCTCCTTATAAGCTAAAATCATCTTACCTTACAAATATACATTTAATATATTGTTCTTGTGAGACAACCCTCTCCAAGTCCATTTTCATACACCCTTATCTAATTTTGCTGAGTAGCTTAGGATTAGTGGTGGGTGGACCTTGACATCAACTTACGCATTATATCAAGTGAAGTGTCAAGTTGTGTTGTGTTTGTTGGTGTGTTATATCCTCCAAGCAGCTTCACATTAACTACTCTAGTCAGTTCATTAACCTACTCACTTTAGTTTCTTCGATACTTCGAAGGACCCATTAGTTCAAATCTGCTATAGTAAGTCTTAGTGATAATTGAGCTCTTAGGCATATCACTCATCAACCAAGTTAAGATGAAGATTCCTCCACCAACAAATAAGGAATTGATTCATGTGGTAAGGAAAATGAACTCAAGTGATGATGAAGACAAGGAAGCAACATCAAGAACCCAAGAAGAAGAGGAACCCTCTGAAGGCGATATAAAACACTGCAAAATCATTAAAGGATAATGATTATTAAAGTAAAGGTACATAAAGAATTAAGTTTTAATGGTAAGGGTAGTTTTGGAAAACCAAAAAAAGGTGCAAACTGTAATAAGGAACCCTACCTATAAATAGATAGTAAATTAATGGATCAAGCTTTATTCTCTCTCTTTACAGAACTCCCTTTACAACCTAACAGTATCGAGGAAATCTCAAACATAGAAAAAGGTGAGTAATGTTTTCTTTATCAATAAAATAAATAATGTCTGAAACTAATAGTAAGAGATCTTTTATTAAAGGTTTTATGGGTGAAGCAAGGTGCTAGTTCCATTGGAGCTTGTTAATGGATCTAGAACAAGAGATCAATTAAGGTATTTTCAATATTCCATTATTGATATTATTTATCTTTAGTTTTGTTGTTTTAGGAAAACATACCTAAGTGCTTTCCACATTAAGGATTGATAGATTTGATATAATCAAAAAGGGTAGATTTTGGATCTAATGATGTGTTAAGACTAATCTTGAGAAGCCATGTTGGATTAGGTAATTTTAATCGATGTTGGATTGGTGGATTGAAGCATTAAAAAAAAAAAAAAGAAAAAGAGATCCTCTCATGAAGAATTTAATATCTATAATTGTTGATGCTGTTTTTTATTTATGATCAAATGTTCCATAGAAGAAAGTTGATAAAAGATTACGTTGGGTGAAGTTTTAGTGATGGGGATCAAGCTACCGGACCTTTGACCCGCAGCCGAGCCTAAGGACTAAAGGGGCTGACACGATGAATCCTTCTATTCCAACCAACCTTTGCCAAAGCCTAGTACTTCCTTACTAAGTCACCTTTCATGCCATGCCGTATGACTATCCATTCTTCTGTGGGCCGAGTTGATGATTACTCCCTAGGGCTAAGCCAACCAATTACTCAGCATCTTTCTTACCTAGAAGCCGAAAGAGAGAGTTGAGACCGACTAAGCCATCCATACACGGACAAGCCCATCTATTCATACTTTTTTGTCCACATCTTCTAACAACCTCACTAATGTAACATCACCACATGTACAATATCATGTACAAAATCCATTGCACCAATGATTGTTTTTCTTATATATTTATTTTTACCTTTTTGTATCTTATACATTACTTTCTTAGGAAATGCCCCTTTTATCTTTTTCTTTTTAGGCAAGTTGCCCTAGCTTATGGGTATAAATACCCTTGTACTTGTAACGGAGATCAAATTAATTCTTAATATATACTCTTTGAGTACTTTTTTCTTCCTTGCGTAAACACTATTTGTTTACTCTTAGCATCACTCTTATTCTTTTCCTTAAGCAAGGTTAGGTGGCGAGTAACCTCACAAGATCGATTCATGTGTCATATCGAATTGAACCATGAGTCCTTGGAAGTTCCATTGGTGCATCATATCCTCTGGAGCTGTTAGTGGGTTTTGCTTATTGTTTCATTCTTCATTTTTGCCCTTTCGTACTTTCCCTATTAATCCTTTTTCGAGCTTTCTGCAAGCTTAAACCCATCCAATAACCGGCCTTGTCTATTCTTGGTCATGGTTCATAACATCTTGGTATTAGAGCGGAGGTTTTGTGTAAATTGTAGTTAGTTCTTTTTAAAGTTCTATTATACTCTATTTTGGAATGTATGAAACAAAGCAAGTTACTATGTTCATTTGAGGACTATGTTGTTTACCGTTAACTTCCCAATGCGTTTGTTTAAGCTTTGAATCTATGAGGAAAATAACAAAACCAAATATGAATGTTGGTATTGGTGATGGCAATAGAGTTGTCCACTATGGACGATAATCTTAGGGAACTTCTAAAAGCATTGACGAAAGGCTTGATGAGGTAGCTAACCTCTTAATAGATCTAACTCGTGCTATTCATGCATTGTCTTGCCGACCTACTGTAGCCACATAAAACATTCTACAAGCTGCTCAACCTATTAAAAGTCAGAACCTAGGTCAACTAGTTCGAGGTGGAGGAGTTGGTGGACAAGTAAGGCGAAGGATAGATCTGAAAGAGCTTGATGAAGAGGAAGAAGAGTATTTTGAAGAAGAGTGTATACAAATCCCTAGAGCATCCAACCATGTGAAGCTTGGGATTTCGAGTTTTAATGGATCTAGGAATACTGATGAATATTTAGATTGGGAAGAGAAGGTGGAGCATGTGTTTGATCATTATCAATACGAAGATTATGAGAAAGTGAAAACTGCTGCTGTTGAGTTCTCTGGATATGCCACCATGTGGTGGAAGAATTTTTAGGCCATGAGGAGACGAGAAGGGTATTGAGAGATTAATACTTGGCTAGAGATGAAGAGGATACTTAGAAACAAATTCGTACCGAAAACATATCTCCAAGATAGCTTCACTTGAATTCAGGAGCTGAGATAAGGAGGCCAAACTGTTGATGAGTATGTTCAAGAATTTCAAATGCTTATGATCCATTGCAAAGTGGAGGAACCACCAGCTCAAACAGTCTCAAGGTTTATTACCAGGTTGAGAGGAGACATTCGAGACGTTATAAAGCTCCAACGATTTTACACCATGGACGAAGCTATCAGGAATGCCTAGCACGTAGAGAACCAAAGAAGGAGCTGAGTACTAACGAGGATGCCAACTAGCCAACCCGGATAAGCAAGTCACTTAGCTCAGTCGAATATAGAACCGAGCAAAAAACCCGACCTGATGGTGAAGAGCCGACCCAAATGTATGAGAAAGGGCAAGGGTCTGGCAGGAAGACCAACCAAATCAAGTGCTTCAAGTGCCTTGGGTACAAACACATTACTACTTAATGCCCGAATCGATGAACGACGGTCATCAAGAGAGACATCCTGAAACTGGAAGTGGAGAGTACGAATAGGGAACCCAAGGAGGAGGAGGTTCCTACAGAGAAAGAGCTAATTGAGGAGGATGTGTTTCCTAAGGACTTAAATCAGTTACTCGTGGTTGTCCAACGCACTATGAACATAGAACCCTTACGACAGGAGGAGCAAAGAGAGAATTTGTTTTATACCACTTGTAAGGTGAATGATCAAATGTATGCCCTCATCGTGGATAGTAGAAGTTGCACTAATGTGGCATCAACCAATCTTATTTCAAAACTAAAGTTGACAACTATTTCACATCCGAGGCTGTATAAGTTGTCGACTATTACACTAATATGGCATCAAGTGATCTTGTTTCAAAACTAAAGCTGTTCACTATTGCACATCCCAGGCCATACAAGTTGTACTGGTTGAGTGAGAAAGGAGAATTATATGTTACTAGGCAAATACTACTACCAATCACTATAGGGAATTGCTCTAACCAGATTCTCTACGATGTACTACCTATGTGTACTACCTATGTGTACTTCCCACGTGTTACTGGGTAGGCCGTGGTTGTTTGACATGAGAATTATACATGACTACTATAGGAACACATATATATTCGAGAAGGATGATCGAAAGATCACATTTAATCCGATGCTACCAAAAGAAGTTAATAAGTTACAAACAAAACTTGCTTACGAATCGAAGAAGGCTCTGGTGATGAGTAGAGCCAAGCTCTAAGAGGCCATCAATGCTAATGAGCCGACCCTCATGTTAGTCAAGTGACTATTGGAAATGAAGGAGCAAGGTAAGTTACCTTAGGAGGTCAAGGAGTTGTTCGGTGAATATGCTGACCTATTTCTAAAACGATTTCTTGAAGAGTTGCCCCCAACTTGAGGCATAGAGCATTGCATTGACTTAGTACCCAACGCTGCACTACTAAATAAGCCAGCTTATTGGATGAATCCTGAGCAGGCTTTTGAGCTCTAATGTCAAGTCAATAAATTGTTGGAGAGAGGCTATATAAGGGAGAGTCTCAGCCTTTGTACAATGCCTGCACTTCTAGTGTCGAAGAAGGATGGAACCTAGTAGATGTGTGTAGAGAGCTGAACCATGAACAAAATCATAATCAAATATAGGTATTCGATCCCAAGGTTAGAAAACATGTTAGATGAAAAGAATGGAGCTAAGATTTTCAACAAGATTGATCTTAAATCTGACTACTATCAAATCCATAAGAGACCAAGTGATGAATGCAAAAACTGCATTCAAGACTCGACATGGACTTTACGAATGGATGGTCATGCCCTTTAACTTGTCGAATGCCCCGAACACTTTCATGAGACTAATGAACAATGTGTTGAGACATCTCATAGGGAAGTGTGTCATAGTGTACTTTGACAACATCTTGGTCTACATTGTTGACATGCCGAGTCATTGTAAACATCTCAGAGCAATCCTGGATGTCCTTCGTGCTAAGAGATTATTCATTAATTTAAAGAAATGCTTCTTTTTCCAAGAAGAAGTGGTATTCTTAGCCTATTTAGTCAATGGAGGAGGCTTACAAGTTGATGATGAGAAGATATAAGCAATTATTAAGTGGCTGACTCCTACTACTTATACCGACATGAGAACTTTCCACGGACTAGCTTCGTTTTATAGAAGGTTTATCAAGAATTTCAGCACCATTGCCGTACCACTCATCGAGTTAACAACAAAGAATACTGACTTCCGATAGGGAGAAAGGGAGGAGAGAATTTTTGCTAAGATTAAAGAAAGATTGACCTCTGCCCTGGTATCAGTACTACCTGACTTCTACAAAATTTTTTAGCTGGAATGCAACACATCGGGCATTGGAATAGGCACTATCCTGATGTAGGAAGGTCGACCAATTGCCTTCCACAGTGAGAAGCTCTGAGGACCATAGGTAAACTACTCCGTGTATGACAAGGAACTTTTGGTACTGATCTGAGCAATGCAAGTCTGGCAACATTATTTACTATCGAGAGAATTTGTCATATATACTGACCATGAATCACTAAGGTGCTTCCAAAGTCAAACCAAGTTGTCGAAGTGATAAGCAAGATGGGTTGAATTCCTTGAAGGATTCAATTTTTTAATAAAGTACAAGCAAAGAAAGAGCAACATAGTTGAAAGTACTCTTTCAAAGAGATATGCGCTTTTATCAAAACTGTAAACCAAATTGTTTAAGTTTACGAATATCAAAGAGCAGTACTCTAAGGATCCACACTTTTAACCCATAATTTCATAATGCATAGATGGGAGGACAATGGATAAGTATCATGTAGATAATGGCTACTTGTTCTGAGGCAGAAAATTATGTGTGCCGACTTGTTCACTAAGGGAGTTACTAGTCAGGGAAGCCCACAGTGGAGGTCTCTTCGAACATTTTAAGGAAAGGAGGACTTATAAACTGATAAATGGCCAATTCTTTTGGCCAAAAATGAGGAAAGATGTGCACTAAGTTGTCGAAAGCTGTGTCGTATGCAAAAAGGCCAAGTGCCAAGCTGAGCAAGGGAAAGCAATGCCTCTACCTGTTCCAATGAGGTCGTAGATTGAATTGAGCATGGACTTTGTTCTCGGACTGCCGCAAACTGCCTGAGGCAAAGATTCTGTAATGGTCATCATGGATCAGTTCAATAAGATGGAACACATTATGCCCTAAACCAAGACTAATGACGCTTCAGCTATTGCTTCTCTTTTCTTACAGGAGAATGTGTAAATACACGGTGTACCGATAAGTATAGTCTCTGACAGAGACTCAAAGTTCTTGACTAATTTCTGGAGAACCCTATAGCATTGATTGGGAACCAAATTACTCCTCAATACCTCATGTCACCCCTAAACTGATGGCCAAACAGAAGTGGTTAATCGTACTTTGGGGCTTATTGCTCCGAGCTATAGCAAGTAAGAACTTGGCTGATTGTGATGTCTGCCTACCAGTGGTCGAGTTCACCTATAGCCAAACAATACATGACACTACTAAGCAAACTCCCTTTGAGGTGGTCTATGGATTCAATCCCAAGTTGCCCCTCGACTACGCCCTTATACCAATACTCACGCAAGAGGACCCTAACGCATCGGCTAGAGCATAATCTATTCAGCACATCTATGATAAGGTCATTTGTCACATCAACCAAGCCGCAAATGAATGCGAGAAAAGACTAAGGGTAGAACAACTAAGCAATTCCAACCAAGAGACTTGGTGTAGTTACACCTCAACAAGGAGCGGTTCCCGAATAAGAGGAGGAACAAATTATTTGCAAGAGCAGAAAGACCCTTCAGAATCCTCCAAAAAATCAATGACAATGCTTATAGGTTGGAACTGCCCAAGGATTATGGGGTTTTTAATGCCTTCAACAATGCCGACCTCAGTCTATATCACCCTAACGGAGAACTGAGCAAACACCATTCGAATTTGATCCCAAATCCAAAACAACCGAAAGGGAATGATGAGAATCAAGCTACCGGACCGTTAACTCGTAACCAAGCCCGAAGACTAAAGGGGTTAGCACGATGAATCCTTCTATTCCAACCAACCCCTACCGGGGCTGAATACCTCCTTACCAAGTCACCTTTTATGCAATGCTGTATGACTGTCCATTCTTCTATGGTATGCCAAGTTGATGATTACTCTCTAGTGCCAAACTGACTAATTACTCGACATCTTTCTTGCCGAGATGTCGAGAAGCCGCAAGAGAGAGTTCAGACTGACTAAGCCATCCCTGCTCAAACAAGCCCATCTATTAGTACTTTTTTGTCTACATCTTCTAATGACCTCGCCAATGTAACATCGCCACGTGTATAGTATCATGTGCAAAATTCATTGCACTAATGATTATTTTTCATATATATTCATTTTTACCCTTTTGTATCTTATACATTACTTCCTTAGAAAATGCCCTTTTTATCTTTTCCTCTTGAGGCAAGTTGCCCTAACTTATAAGTATAAATACCCTTGTACTTGTAACGGAGATTAGATTAATTCTTAACATACACTCATTGAGTACTTTTCTCTTCCTTGCATAAACACTGTTTGTTTACTCTCAACATCACTCTTATCCTTTCCCTTAAGCAAGGTTAGGTGGCGAGTCACCTCACAAGACCGATTCGTACGTCATAGGTGCATCATATCCTTCGGAGCTATTCGTGGGTTTCGCTTGCTGTTTCATTCTTCATTTTTGCCCTTTCATACTTTCCCCATTAATTCTTTTTTAAGCTTTCTATAGGCTTAAACCCATCCAGCAACCGGCTTTGTCTATTCTTAGTCACAGTTCACAACATTTTTAAGTGATAAAATAATTTAGGAATTGAATCAAGAGGTTTTAGAAGAGGAGAAATTGCAAATTTAGAGGTGTTTGTCGAAATGGGAAACACGACCTAGGACCACAGTTGTGATCCCCACCCATGATCCTCTTACAAAATTTTAAGTGGTGAGTGTAAAGAAGAATTTTTAGGGGTTAAAGAGGAATATGCCCTAAGAACATGACCATAGTCCTTGAACATAGTTGTAGTGTGAAGTAAAAAAGAGAAAAATGGCTAAGGAACATAGCCATGAACATTGACCGCATTCTTGTACTTGTCCTTGCATGTTGTTTTTCAAGATTTCTTAATCCTCAACCTTATCCTAACCCTTATTGAACACTTTTAGCACCCTACAACAAGTCTTGAAATCTAAAATAAGTGCTAACAAAGCTTAAACCAAGTAAAGTTAGGAAAAGAATAGAAGAACCAATCATGTAGACATTAAAAGAACATGTTCTTTCTACTTTAGGTATTAAATCGAGTTGTGAAATAAAAAGATCTTGTGCTCAAGATTTAGGTACATGCTTACCGTACTTGTTGGGTGTGCTTTTTAGTATTAGTAGAATATAAATGAATTTAACATATATTAGGCTCAAATAATGTGTTGCTGCTTGTGTGTATGGCTCGATCTAGTGAAAGTTTCCTATATGGCACCCCTATGATCTCTGAGTGGTGTTGTCCCTAGTAGAGTTGCTCCTTGACATGATTAAGAGTAGATTTAAGGTTAAAGGACCGAAATGGTGAACCTATAACAACTAGATCGTCGTGGAGACCGTAGATGGTAAACTCTTACCTGTAGATTTGATGAAGACTAAGAAGGTGTAAGGATCACGGATGATGAAACCCTACTAGTAGAGGGAGTAATGTTAGGATGGTATTACTCCCAAGTGGCGAACTTGTGCTTATAGTGTTGTTAGGGCCAAGGTAGCCTTCCCATTTGTATGTAAAGACTAGAAATATATGGATTTATTTATTGTTTTGTGACTCAGAATAAATATATATATATTGAAACAATAAGTTAGTGTGAATGCATAGAATGACCATATGGTTGTAGTACTCACATATTGGGCGTTAACTTAATCCTTATTTTTACAAATGCAGGTATTTAAGTTAAAATTGAAGAGTGTGTTGGTTTTGGAGATGCCTATTAAGATGACCAAGATGGGGAGCAACAATTAGGTATATGATCATGAGAAGGAAAAATAAGATAGGAAATATGTTAAGATCGAAAATAAATTGTTGAACCAGTAGTTGGATTACGAGATTAATGATTAGAATTATTACATTGATTATTAATGGAACTTGTTCCTAATTCAAAAAGCTTCAGTAATGGATATTTTGAATTTAATTAAAGGATTTTTATGATATTTATTTGAAGATAAAAAATATGTTTAGAGTTTTTAGTTGCTCATTTTTGCCTAATGTGTTAGTAAATGGCTAGAGACATGTGGTAAGTTGTAATGTCCTAAGCCCAGGGCATTACAAATAATGTGGTATTAGAGCATAGGTTATAAGATCTATACAAATCCTAAAAGATGATGTAGAATAGTGATATCATGAGTGTAGATATACATGGGTTAGGTGTTACCCCTTTTTTGAAATTAGCTCATTATATTTTATGGATTGTTGATATATTTATTCTTATTATTATTATTAAAGCTTTAAATTATATTGAACGTATATGTTATCCTTATCTTTAGAGATAATAGAAGGAAGTAAATAGGTAAGTATATCTTTGGAAAGAGAAAAATAAAATGCAATTATATAATCTCAATTTGCAATTGTACCTTATGCTAAAAAGTACTATATTTGGAGTCATGTAATTAATTGTTTTGGAGTTAACAGATATCTATAGAGCTTACTTTTGGTGGACAATATGAGAAATAGGAAAACATGTTCTTAAAATAGTAAGTAGTTATATACATTTAGGGAGTAGACTGATACCTTAAAATATCAAGCTTTGCTGTTCTGGAAAAGGTATGGTAATATGATAAATATCAGATAGCTCATAACTTTTAACTTATAGATATCTATCTATAGATATCCATAAAATCTTTAGAGATTAATAAATAATGAAATAGGAAATAAATAAGTGATAAGCAATAATGTAAAATAAAAATAGTAGGACCATGTAATTAGAAAGAAATCTTAGATAGACATTAAACCTAGTTGACCATAAGAAAGGCAAAAGAATTTATGATTAATGACACAACATAATAATTATATACTCATAAAACCCAATAAATTATAATCAACCAATAAGGTAATAACACAAGAAATTAAAACTTAACAAATCAAAAAGGAGAAAATTATTAAAGATTGTCTTCATTAAATACATAAAGACAACCAAATAGGAAACTAAAGAAAGAAATAAGAGCTAAACAATTAGAAACTATCAAGCCAATAGAGGTTGACTATGACACCTACAGAGTGAATCATGATATCCAAAGTAATTGTTAATTTATTTAACCTCATTAACATGAACCTATGACAAAATTATCATGTATATACATACACATGTATATATACACATAGACTAAGTACTAATATATGAGGAAAAGTTTGGCTATGTTATTTTCCCTATATAGATAGTTGTGCTACTATAATGACCATAAATAAATATTAAAATAGTAACAACACTATCAATAATAATTCTAGAATAACCCTCCTAAAAGTAAACAATCTCTCACCATAACCTCATAGTGAGAATATGCACAATAATAAGAATAAGACTAATGGACTGCGATGAAAAAGAAAAAAAAACAATAATAGTAATAATGACATTAATAGTAATAATAACAACAATGTCAAAGAAAAAGACAAAAGAAAATATGAGAGAAAAGAGGTTGATTATCCATAAAATATTCATAATAATTATTAGTTGATTCCCAATTATTTGAAACAAAACCATAATAAAATAATTACATTCCCAATTCTAAACACAAACAAAAGTTCGTCTACACCTTCTACCCTTATAGACGACAATGTTATCATATCAATATAATGACACAATAATTATTAAAATAGTAATACCACTATTAATAAGAATGATAGGAATTGACCCCTTGGACCAATCACAAGAAGTTGAGCTAGAGGACTTTAAGGGCTTATACAAAAAATACTAGCTCTAAGCCATAGCTGAAACGAGAACTCCTACCCCGATTCGACCTCCAACCAACCTATCTATTAAATCCTCACATGTATCCAACATGCTCCTACCAGTTGCAAAGTCCTAACTAGAAGGAAACCTAAGAAAGGCTAGTCGAGTCGAGCTCTCCAACCGACCATTGGTGTTCGACTCCAATTCAGCTGACTTCTTAACTAGATTGATTGGCTCGTGACTTGATCCAAATCAAGTCGGTCCCTAACTATCAGCACTTCCTGTTTCTACCTATGTTATATCATACTCCTAACATACACCCATCAAGCGACACATGTCTTTTGACACAACATTCCAGAATGATTCTTTCTTTTCCATACTGGATATTCTTGTCCTTTATACCCCTTTTTAGTATGACTCATGTAACATAATTGTAAAATACCCTTTTGTCTTTTCATACATGTAAAATAACCTTAGTAAACAAGTATATAAACCCCCACTTTCCTTATACGTAGACATCCAACTTTTAATACAAAATTACACACTTTAAGCAACCATGGTGTTCTCATTATCATTCAACTCTTATCTATTCTCTTTAACAAGAGTAGTGGCAAGTAACCCTTTAATTCAGACTAATGTGTCATATCCGATAGATTGTAGGCCAAGTAGGATCGAGTGGTGAGTCATATTCATTCGATAGCTGCCCTAACTTCGCTACTTTCTTTTCTATTTCCTTTTTTATTTGTTCGTTGTAGCGTTTCTCTATGTGTCTGACCTTGGAGATGCATCAACTTCATTGGTATCAAAGTACGATTTCGTAAGGGAATGTATGAAGTTGTACTAAAGTTTTGGCTTGCTTTACTATTAGTGGCTGCTGTGTTCCTTCCGTGGTTATTGTAGTGTACTTGTATGTCCGTAAATGTAGTTTCATTGATACTCTGTTTTCCATTGTGACAACAGAGTAAGTTTGTCTCTATTCTATTTAAGTAACTCTGGGTACTAAAGTTGTTAGTAGTTTGTTAATTTGTTCGAAAAAGTATTACACTATGTTAGATTCAAGTGTTCAAGGAGTTATTGGTGACCAGGGCAGTAGTGCTTAACCTGGTTGTAGTCATAATGGTAGTAATACCCAAGGGTTCGTTGATTATAAACTTGATAGACTCACATACCTTGTTGACAGTCTAGCCACCACAATGCAAGTTAATAGGCAATAACCCCAAGGTGTACAACAACAAAACCCACAGGATGGATCCCCTGAGGGATACTATGGCCAAATCAATCAAACTAATCACCCAGTTTGACCTCCTCAAGCTAGAGGAGCAACTAGAGAAAGACTGGAGTTATAGGAGACTATGAAGGATGATGAGGAGCTGGATGTTGAAGGGTTTGGTGAGGAAGAGGAAGTTGATTATTACCAAACACAGGGACGAGGACGTTGAGTCCCTTGAAGGTTAGACAATGTCAACGTGTAAATTCCGCCCTTCAATGGGAATGGAGATGCCAATGAATACATAGAGTGGGAAGAAAAGGTTGAGAAGGTGTTTAACTATTATGGGTATACAAATACTGTCACGCCCCGAAGCGGCAGAGTCGTAACAGCCCCCACCGTGTAAACCATCCTAAGATAGAAGTTGGCCTTACAACCGCTATCTTAGACCTGATCTACACAAGGCGTCAATGACTAACCCGCTTTTAAGTAGACAATTTGTAATTTAAACAAATCATTTAAGAAAGTGAGAAAAGTTATATATATAGTCACTATAATTCAGTTATTACATTAATCAGAAATGAAAAGTAAAACATGTGTTGATTCTTTAATGTTTTTCCTCACTCCCCAGGATCTAGCAGTTGCTAGCTTCAGAGTAGTTGTTGCCGCTTCTTAGCCAGCACCTGTACGACGTCTATAGGAATGTGAGCAACCACAGCTCAGTAAGTTAGGACGGAGGACTTAAAACTATACCATACACACAACAAGATTTTCAATTACTTATTAGGTGCAATGCATGTGCAAGCAAATGTCATCGCACGACGTTGTTCGTCCCGTCGTGAGATTAGAGAAATTGCGCCCGCTCTAATTCGGGTTGAGGAGTTGCCGTTAATGCAACAGCTCACGACCAAACCCAGGCTTGTGTAATGGAGACCTTACTCCTCCCGCGACTACCTTTGAACCACTGCCTTCACCCTCGCTGCGACCTCCTCTCCTGTCACTTAGTTCGACTGAGGATGAAGAAGGGACCATTTTGCAATCCTGCACTATCCCTTTCGAAGGGGTCGGTATTTGGCCGGAGAGTCCTAAATCCCCTAACGGGTTGCCATGCATGTTCGATTATGATTACTGGTCGTATATTTGATTAAGTCCAATTTAGGGTAATCAATCATTACATACAATTCATACAACATGTGCCAAAGCAACAAACAGAATCATCGTATCACCCATAATCAAGCACATGCACACATTCAACTATCTAACAAGCACAACTAAGCATAATCTTAAGCCTCCAAAAATACAGCAACGTATTAATCCCAACTTACCTCGACTCCTCGCTCACTCACTCGAGATCCGATTTGCTCAGGCCATCGCCGATCATCCCTATAACACGAACGTGGTTTCATCTTTTCATATAAATATTATAAGTTCATTTTATCATATAACACTTATTGTTAGGTTTTGTTTAAGGTTTAATATGCCTAATTATCTAGGTATTAAATTTTTTACAATTATTCTCGGTTTGGGGTTAGGTTCAGGTTCAGGTTCAGTTTTCGCATCGATTTCTAAATTAGGTTTTAGTTCGATTTCTAAATCCTAAACATGTTCGAATCCTAATGTGAAATTAATCACATTAAGCTCGAGTATCCAAATATCCTATTAGGTCTTAATTTAGTATTCTAAGCTATTCGGTACACGCTAACCCTAATTGAGGTATCGGATTTATTCCCGATGTATAAAAATCTTACATTTTGAGATATTTACTTAAAATTAAATATTATTTCAGATTTATTATTTTTCTGATTTCAATTATAATATTATATAAATAACTTTATTTTTTTAGATTTATTAATTTACATTTTTACATATTCCTAATTTCTTATATTCTTTACCTAATTTCCCTAATTAACCATACTTAGTACCTAAAGGCTAGGATTAGGGTTTCACTGCAGAGATTAACTTCCCTAAACATCTAATTAAGATCTAAATCAGTAATTAACATCCTAATCACCTAATTAATCCTAAATTACCCAATTTTACCATCATTTTAGGGCTAAAAATTAACTTAAAATTTTCGAAAATTAATTTTAAAAAAATGGCTTCATAGCACTGTTCTACATCATATGAGAATCCTACAGAAATATTTTGAACCCTAAACTACATCCCTAAGCCTATTTAATTTTCGGTTTAATCATGCTCGGTTTTGAACAATTTGTTAAGGACTCTATATTTTCAGACATAATTAAACTAAATCAATATTTTTCCCTAAATCTACATACAATAAAAACTCAGAATAACAAGTTTCATAATTTTCTGAGCAAAATAACTAATTTTACAAAATTATACAAAAATCGGGGTGAATAAATAACTAACCGGTTCGAAGCTTTCTGGCCGTCCAAACCCGGTCCAAGGCTGTCGGCCGGTCCAGGCGGTGGTCCTAGTGTAGGGTGGTGGTGGTGGTTCGGTCCCAGGTGGTGGTGGGTGGTGGTTTTAGTTCACCTTGCTAATCTGCACAGTTTTCTTTTTCTTTTTTTTTCTGGAATTTCTCTCGAATTTTTTTGTGTTTCGATTTTTCTCAGATCACAAACTAGACAAATGACTTCTGGAAATTTTTTCCTTATTTATAGACAATTGTAGAATTTAATGTGCATTAATTTGATGGGATTTTGCCCCAATTCCATGATTTTAGGCTTTTTGTTTGTCCAATTCCTATTGGTTATTTTTTTCTTTTTCTGTCACGACCTAATCTTGTTGCATTTATCCTCTTCTGATTTTTTTATAATTATTTTGTATTTTTCTTTAATTATTTACTTAGTTTTCGGCCAATTTTAGTAATTACGCGTATTTTTATCTACACGTAAATACATGTAAGGTACACGTGAACATTCCTAAATATTATTTTGGTCATTCTAAAATTTTTAGTATACATATAATCTATCTCTACTAATTTATTAGTTATTATATTACACTTTTTGCCTTTTCGGTAATTAGCAGTTATTATGCTTAAAATTTGAAAATTTTATAGTCTCCTATTTTACTACTCATTTTCTTAAATTTAAGTTTACAGGGTCATTTTTACTGGTATTTTGCTAAATAGTTTATAATTTGGGTTTGATCGGATCCTTTAGCCGATCGCCCTAAACCTTGGGTTTTAGGTTCAATCTTACGGTTACTTGGCTGAATTTTGGGGCTTACAAATACTGTCAAGATCCGACTTGCTAAACTGGAATTTACTCGGTATGCAATAATGTGGTGGAAAAATCTAAATACAGCATAAGCAAGGGATGAAAGACAAGGTTTCAGAACTTAGGACAAGATGAAAAGGTTGTTGAGGGGTAGATTTGTGCCCGAAACGTACCTACAAGATACGTTTGCCAAGTTGCAGGAGCTTTGCCAAGGAAGCTGATTTATCGATAACTATGTCAAAGAATTCCAAATGCTTATGATCAAAGCTGACATGGAAGAACCAAAGGCCCGTATAGTATCAAGGTTCATTTCTAGGCTTAAGTATGAGATTTGTAATATTGTGGAAGTACAGAAATTTTATACCTTAAAAGAGGCAATCAAGATCTCATAGAGAGTCAAAAAACAGGAGAAATGTTCCAAGCTGACCTGAGCTAACATTCTCCCTAAGCCCCAGTACCACGTTAACTTGTTCAAGCCAAGCTAAGGAAGCCATACCGAGCTAAGGATAGGAGTAATAGACTTGATGATAGCCAAGCTAACCAGCAAGTTCGAACCAGTTAGCTGAGCCGATCCAAGGCTAGGCTAACCCCGAGAACATATGAGAAGGGACAAACCTCCAAATGAAAGACTAGTAAGGTGAAATGCTTCAAGTGCTTAGGCTTCAAACACATGGCTGCTAAGTGTTTGAACCGACGCATCATGGTTCTCCGAGCAGATGTAGTAGATAGCACCGATAAGAGTAAGCCCAAGGAAGATGTTAGGAAACACAAGGTTGCAAAAGAGGAGGAGACCTGTATCTATGCCAACCAAGGAGAAGTGATAACCTTAGTCCTAAGACGAGTCCTGAGTATCTTGCCAAGCTTTAAGGAGGACTAGAAGGAAAATTTATTCCATACCAAGTATACCATCAAAGACCAATTGTGCACGATCATAGTAAATGGAGGAAGTTGTATAAATGTTAGGTTTGCCAACCTCAAAGCATCCCCGACCTTACAAGCTACATTGGCTTCATGATAAGGGTGCTTTGTATGTGACTAAATAAGTGACCATACCGTTCAACGTTGGAAATGTATATAAGGACGAAGTGGAATGTGATGTCGTCCCTATGGGAGCTTTACACCTACTGCTTGGACGACCTTAGTTGTTCAACCGACATGTTACGCATGATAGGCATAAAAACACCTATGCCTTTATTAAAGATGGAAGGAGGATAGTGTTGTAACCCTTAACCCTATCCCAAGTAAACGAAACCCATAATCAGCTTACTCGAGCTAGCAAGAATAAGGCCCTAGTAATGACACATAGGAAGCTCCAATCTATTGAGGAGGCTGATGAACCAATGTTCTTGTTGGTTAGACGAATATAGAGATGAGGGAATCGCAGGAAATCTCGAAAGAAATCTGATGCTTGCTAAATGAGTTTTTCGACCTATTTCTAGAAGAACTACCTAGAAGACTACCACCAGTCCAAGGCTTAAAGCATTGTATTGATCTACAGTTAGGCACAGCCCTACCAAACCAACCTGTATATAGGATGAACCCCAAGCAGGCTATCAAACTGAAAAGACAGGTAGACAAACTCATTGAGCAAGGATATGTGAAGGAAAGCATGAGCCCTTGTGTTGTACTAGCCCTACTCGTTTCAAAGAAAGATGGTTTGTGACATATGTGCATTGACAGTTAAGCAATCAACCGAATTACTATCAAGTACAGATACTAGATATCGATGCTTGATGATATGTTAAATGAGCTTCATGGTGCAAAGATATTTTCAAAAATAGATTTACAGAGTGGCTACAACCAAATTCGCATGAGGATGGGCGATGAATGGAAGACTACCTTTAAAACTAGGTATGGACTCTACGAATGGTTGGTTATGCCATTCAAACTTACTAATGCGCGAGCACATTCATGAGGTTAATGAACCATGTGATGTGCTCTCTTCTTAGAAGATGTGTAGTCATATACTTCGATAACATATTAGTGTATAATGCTGACCTGAACAACCATGTTCAACATCTTTGTGAAGTATTTGGCATTCTACAAGCTGAGAAGTTGTATGGGAATATAAAGAAATGCATGTTCTGTAAGAAAGAGGTGATGTTCATAAGGTTTGCAGTGTTAAGGGAAGGAATCTGAGCAAATGAGGAGAAGATCAGAGCTATTCTGGAATGGCCAATGCCGAAGAATGTCAGTAAAGTTTGAAGTTTTCATGGCTTAACTTCTTTCTATAGGCGATTTATTAAAGACTTCAACACAATAACCGCCTTATTGACCGAGCTAACAAAGAAGAATGAAGGGTTTTAGTGGAATGATTGAGCCGAGCGAAGCTTCATGGAGATTAAGGCTCATCTCAGCACCTATCCTTTTACTACCAAATCTTGACAAGCCCTTCAAACTGGAGTGCGATGCATTAGGAGTTAGAATTGGTGATGTCCGATGCTAGAACGACAGCCCGTTGCTTACCATAGTGAGAAACTGAGTGGCCCAGCCCTAAACTATTCTATGTACAAAAAGAAGTTGTACTCCCTTTTCCAAGCCCTTACGATTTGGCAACACTACCTACTACCACGAGAGTTTATTATTTATACCGACCATGAATCATTGAAGCATCTTAAGAGTTAGAACAAGCTTTCAAAGAGACAAGCTAAGTGGTTAGATTTCATAAAAGGTTTCTCATATGTCATTCAACATAAGAAGGGAAGCGCAAATGTGGTCGCCAACGCTTTATCACAACAGCAAACCTTACTAACTACTTTACAAACAAAACTATTGGGATTCTCACTCATTACTGAGCAGTATGCTAATGACCTTCACTTTTGTTCCGTTGTTGAATAGTATCACGACGGACTAATTGTTAGAAGATATTATCTTAAGGATGGCTATTTATTCAAGGACCGCAGGTTATGCATTCTAAACTACTCCACAAGTGAGCTGTTGGTCTGAAAAGCTCACAGTAGTAGACTTTTAGGCCACTTTGGCAAGGTTAAGATAGCCAATCTATTAAAAGCGAATTTTTACTTGCTAAGGATGTCCATAAGTTAGTTAGTCATTGTGAAGTGTGTAAATGTGCTAAGAGAAAGAGAGAACCCCATAGAAAGTACATACTTCTACCAACACCTACCTTACCATAGGTCAACCTCAACATGGACTTTGTCCTAGGGTTGCCTCGGACATCCAGAGGGAAAGATTCTATTTTTGTTGTAGTAGATTGTTTCAACAAGATAGTGCACTTCATTTCATGCCATCGGACTAATTATACTTTATATATTGTTGATTTGTTTTTGCACGAGATTATCCGACTACATGGAGTACTGAAGACTATTGTCTCAAATCGAGACACAAAATTTTTTATCTATTTCTGGAAGACTCTTTGGAGGAGACTTGAGACTAAACTAGTGTTCAGCTCCAGTAGTCACCCTCAAACTAATGGCTAAACTAAAGTGGTGAACAAAACACTAAGTAATCTGGTCAGAGCTATTATAGGGAAGAACTTGAGGGATTGGGATCTATGCCTACCAGTGGTAGAGTTCACATACAACCAAACTGTCTACAACACTACAAGGAAGACCCTATTCAAGGTCATCTATAGCCTTAACCCAACCATTCCCCTAGACATGATCAACACCCCAGTAGCTATTAAAGAGAGTCAATCCAGAGTTGATCGAGCTCAAGAATTACATGAATTTAATGATCTTCTTTGTTATGGATTAGTGTAATTCATGTAATTCTTGAGCTCGATCAACTCTGGATTGACTCTCTTTAATAGCTACTGGGGTGTTGATCATGTCTAGGGGATTCCAGCCAAGAGACTTAGTATGGATTCTCCTCAGCTGAGAGCAATTCCCACACTTGAGACAAAGCAAACTATCTCCTCGAGCTGACAGCCCATACAAGGTCCTGAAGAAGATGAAGATCAACGACAATACTTACCAAATCGAGTTGCCTGATGACTATAGTATCTCCTCTACCTTTAATGTGTCCAATCTAATTCCCCATCAACCAATAGAAGAAGGCCCTACAAGTGCCCTAAAAGAACGAGAAAAAACCACTTCAAATTTGAGGAAAAATCTTTCTGACCCCTAGGTAGATAATAGGAATCAACCCCTTGGACCGATTATAAGTAGCCGAGATAGAGGAATTTAAGGGCTCACATGGAAAATACTAGCTTTAAGCCATAGCCAAGACGAGGACTCCTATCCCAATCTAACCTCCAATCGACCTGTTTGTTAGATCCTCATGTGTATCCAACATGCTCTTACCCAACTAGGAAGTCCTGACCTAGAAGGTAACCCAAGAAAGGCTAACCAAGCTGAGCTCTCCAACTAACCACTGGTGCTTAACTCCAATTCAATTGACTTCCTAACCAGACTGATTAGCTCGTTACCTGATCTAGATTAGGTCGACCCTTAATTACCAACACTTCCTGTTTCTACCTATTTTGTATCATACTCCTAGCATACACCCATCAAGTGACACATGTCTTCTAACATAACGTTCTAGAATGATTCTTTCTTTTCCATACTAAATATTCTTTGTCCTTTTTACCTCTTTTTAGTATGATTAATGTAACATAATTGTAAAATATCCTTTTGTCTTTTCATACATGAAAAATAACCCTAGTAGGCAAGTATATAAACCTCCACTTTCCTTATACATAGACATCTAGCTTTTAATACAGAATTACTTACTTTAAGCAACCTTGGTGTTCTCATTATCATTCAACTCTTATCTATTCTTCTTAACAAGCAGTAGTGGCGAGTAACCCTTCAATTCAGACCGGTGTGTCATATTCAACAGATCATAAGCCGAGTAGGATTGAGTGGTGAGTCATATCCATTCAGTAGTTACCCGAACTTCGCTAGTTTCTTTTCTATTTCCTTTTCAGTTCGTTCGTTGTAGTGTTTCTCCATGTGTTTGACTCCGAAGATACATCATATGAGCTTTAGCATCAATACATAATCCCTATAAGCTTTAGCATTTGAATATGCAAATCACCAAAGTTTTAGTTCAATAATTGAACTAATTGTTGATGGGTGATTCTCGTTCTATTATGCGAACACCTACAAAATAAGAAAATCCTATTAATAGAATTGTAAAGTGTTATGAAGAGTGAGAAAATAAAAGAGGGTCCCCTTGCCTAAAGGTCTTGTACTGTATTTATAGCGAATGAGTTGATACTTATACTTAGATGGATCGTAGGAGTTAAGCTTAAGCCTCAATGTTATCGATTTAGGCCTTCGACCTATTTTACTAAAAAATGCTATCAACATTTGCCCTCCACTCTCTTTAGTGACAAAGTTGACAAAGAGAGTATTTAGGGATGTTAATTTTGTAAGATCTCTAAAAAAGTTTGTAATCCAAGGCCAGAAAGGGTTAGAATGCTTAAAGGAGCAAAGGCTTGAAGAGGCAGAAGGCGAGAGTGGCCAAAGCACTTATAAATATTGATATGCTTGAAAAAGCAAAGGCGATGGTAGGAGTGCCTAGAAAGGCAAAGGCTTAAAGAGGACGAAGTACCTAGCAGGTACACTTAGAAAGCCAAAGGCCTAAAAAGGCTCGAGCGCTCGAAAAGACAAGGGCCTGAAGAGGCTAGTATGCCTAAAGAGGCTAAGAAAGCATGTGGGTCATTCGAGTTAGGCATGACCTATGCTAAGTAGAGCCACAAGATAAACTAGTTGGCATCTAGTCTGTAACAAGGCTTGTTTGCTCATCGAGCCATAAGAATAATGCTTTATTTGATTTGCTCATCACCCATAGTGTGTAGGGCTTAAAGCTATTGAGGAGTAGCCCATTAGTGAATCATATTTTGCATAGGCTTAAAATAAAAGGCATTTGCTTAGCCTCAGTTTATTTTTGAATTCTTGTACTTGTCTCCAAAAGAGTAGGAATAAGCCTGTCAGGAAATGAATCAATCATTTCAAGCATTGAATAGTCAGCACTTTCCATCATTACGCTTATCAAAACTTAGATCATGAAGCAACATGAAGATAGATAGCACATTATCCATGAATCAAGTATGAATATCGATAGTTGATCAGCATAAGGCACAATGTAAAGCACATGTTTTTAAAAACGGATAATCTGGCGAACCAAAAGCAACGATGGAGAGGTCCTACTCATCTTTCATAGATCAAAACCAGTACATGCGTGGATGTGTTCCTTGCTAGCCAGTTCAGGAGCTTTTATAGGCTCTACAACAACCCTTGATGAGTTAACATTATCTAGATCTAAGACTATGGAGATGTTTGCTATTTGAATAAGTCAGCTTGCCAGTTGACAGTAGCTTGGTGCTCTGACCGTATCGACTAAAAGGAGCTCAGCCCGAACTCGTCTAGTTCAGGTCCAAGTTTGGAAGTCAGCTTGTAGACAACCTTAGTTTGTACACTGAGTAGTATTTTGACTTGATGAAAAAGAATTTAGCTTGTCTATTTGACATCAACTACGGCTTAGTCTAGCCAACCTATACTTCACCTCTACACATGTGCACAACTAGCCGCGGCACGGTCTCTACTTCAGTGTTTGGCTTGGCAACTTTACTGCCACGCACATGTCAGCCACTACACATGGGTCCGATTCTAACAAGGTCATTTTATTTATGCAGCAGAAAATGTATTACATAACAAAAATAGGGCTTAGCCTTTTAACTTTTCCCTACTCTTATTGATGCATCGGGGGACAGCCATGATGCTTCACAACAAGTTTTAAACAAGCAAGAAAGAGCCTGCAGTTTGGCATATTTTTGAAATTTCATCCTCGTATTTGTTGAGCTCTCAGACTGTGTTTGTCAAGTTGAACCTCAACAAAGCTCAACTTAGGTCGGCATGAATATATATAATTCGACATAGTTGCTCCATGCATAAGGAGCTTTGCATTTGCTTAGCTTGGTGAGGCGAGCAACTCTAGTCAGCGTGACACACATTGTGTAGATCAACTCAGATGTTTTGGACTTTCTCGGCAAGTTCTCGGCTCTACTATGTAAAGAGCTCGTCAGTTTAAATAGAATCGGCATGTGCGCTAGGAGCAGCTCGGCATGTGAATCAGCAGACGTTACTCGGTTTTGTTGTACTCTTTAAGTTACAATGCGTCCTAACTAAGGAGATCCGGATTGATCAGCTCAACAGCCATGGAAAGTGAGCTGGCACTATAGTTCTTAGCTCGATAAAGGTGCTGCTCAACTGTGTAAATACCAGGCTTGTCGTAATGTGAACTGCTCGGAGAAGCTTAGCGCATTCAAGTTGACGCTAGTTGGTTTCTATAGAAGCAGCTTGCAGCAACGACTGCTTGGTATTATCCTTTTCCAGAGTAACTCAGAATGGTGATCCGGAGTTGAACACAGAAATTCATAAAATGGACTTCGCTGTTTTGAAAGGAGATTAGAGCTTGGTTGTCAGATGAAGCTTGAACACATGGAGCTCAATTCATGTCTGGCATGGCAGATTCTATCGAAGTTCAAGTCGAAACTTCTGATCAAAAGAAATAGATCAGGGAGTAGCTCGGCATGTTTTGAGAGCTGCTAGGAGATGCTTTGTCCTGCTATATTCATGGTAACTTAGCTCGACAAGCAAGTTGCTCGGACTTTGAGTTAATTAACTTGGCCTCTACTATTCACTGTCAAAATCTCGCTCGTCGACTAGCTTGAGCATAGCTCCAACTTGGCACGTATTGCTCTTCTCTAGTACAGTGCTTGGAATTTTTAAATTTGAAAACAAATGTAATGCCCACTCCTTAGTTAGATTGAATGGTCGAACTTGAGCTCGATGCTTATCTATATGCCTTGGCAAACAACTCGGCTTTCTACTTTTGCTCATGGTTGGATCTCGGCATGATAACTTGGATAAATTGTTGTGAATTGGTATAGCCGCCCATCTTTCACTCGGCCATGGGTTCGGCAACACGGTACGGCTTGAAGGGCAGCTCGGCAATCTAATTCTGTAGCAATCGCTGATTTGCTCTTGTTATTCTTCATCGGGATTTTTAGCACTTAGCAGATCGGCATGGACGCTTATAAAATGACAGCACATACTTGCACTATTTTGTATGGCCACTGCAGCTTAGCATATCCGACAACTTCAAAAATTGGACGGCACGGTGACAAAGTCTGAGCATAATTGGACGAGAATAGGTCATTACCGTACTGCAACTACCTACTATACAGAGTTAAAAATAAATAAAAGGCTCGGATTCGCACTTGGGAATCTAACCCGGATCAGCCCCAAACTGTAGTTGCCTACTGCTTGGAGTTTGGACTTCTATTCAAAGAGCTCGAAAATATACTCGGCCATTATCATGGAGTTTAGTTACTTCTCGCTAAATTGAAAACAACTTAGTTTTATTGAAGTGTAGGGCAATTATCCAGTGAGATCAAAGCTCGGGCCTGACGTATTGCCAATCGAGTTTCTTGTAACGTTGGAGAACAGCTCAGCATAGATTGGAGAAGGTGAGTCGGCTGTTCGGCTATGGAATTTAATCGACATTGAGCTCAGTTTCTGTACTTGCTCGGAAAGAAAATTTAGCGCTCGGAATTGCTTTAAAGTAAGCCTCAAGATCGACCATACCTACTGGAATATTCCTCACGTACTTCTCCTCAACCGCACGACACTTAGATGCCAAAGCATGCAACTCGACATGGCTAAAGCTCAATTGCACGGCATGACAGGATCTCAAATCTTGTTCAGAACTTGGAAGCTCAGTAGGGGGGTGCCGTGTACGCGATAGCTCGGAAACCTAGCTCGGTATTGCTATGTTGGATAGCTCGGAAACTTTTCTTGGCATTGTTACCCTGGAAATGCTCGGCTTCTCGACTATTGTCATAGGTCGGTAGCACCTACTCGGCAAGGAGAAGAACAATTACTTGGCAAATATTTATGGTTGTTCGGCACTCGGCATAAATGTACTTATAGTTCGACAAATGCAAGGGAAGCAAATCAGAGCTCGGCAAAGCGCGCATGGCTACTGCAAACTCAGTTGGTGCGAGCTCAGTAAACGTGGTACCACAAACTCAGTGAGAGCGTAAATTGTAGGAGCTGTTGATCATCTTCTTGGCTGCACTAGACTGTTCGGTCAAGGGTCGCGAGTTTGAGTCTCGCTGGGATTCTGTCGCGTTGTTCGCTAAATAGCTCGGTTGCAAGACTCGATTCCTCTAATGAGGAAGTTACTTCGGTAGCTTGACGGCTAGAAAGCAGAACCCCTGAGGATGCTCCGATGTAAATATAACCCAAATAGCCGATCTTTCGCACCTGAAATTTTAATAAAGATGAAACCATTCCCCTTAGGGTCCAAGCACTGGACCCGAAACTTCCATTTAGAGAAAAGTGAAGTTCTTCAAGAGAATTTGGACTTTATTAAAAACCGGTCCTCGTGCTTCTCTCTTCGATGGGCGGTATAGTGGCGGTTAATGTATGGAAGTGGTTTTTCAGTTTTCCAAAAGTAAGTGTTGAAAATAATAATCACTTCCTCAAAACGAATACCCATCCAGATTAAAAGATTAACAACCATGTAGCACTTAAAAGGGTATCAATGCCAAGATTTACGGGAAGAGGAAAAAAGAAATCCAAAAGGCTAAGGTCTTTCTATAACGTATGAATTTGTTTGACCAAATTTAGAGGAAGAGAACTCTAATGTACCACCTTCGGAAAAATCCACAGTAAGTAGAAGTGTCTTTAGAACACAATAGTTATGCGACGGTTACATTTTAAAACAAGAAAGACACCATGTCAATTCTACTCCTTCCTTTATATATCTTCCAAAGTTATATGTAGTACGGTGGTTATACTATTGAGAAAGAAAATTGCCTCGGCCATCCTTCAATAGTTTCATGCATCTCTTTCAAAGACAAGTGCTGTATGCTTTTGGAAATGCGTGTAAGATAAGTCCACATGCAAAAATGCATGGTTTCACTTTTAGAATACATTAATTTAGTCCAAATCAATTCCATAGTTTTGGGAATCCATTCAAAAATTATTGATTCACATAAACTATGCCAATTGTTGATGAGTGATTCTTTTTACGGTGTACGAATATCTACAAAACAAGAAAACGGCTATGGGAGATATCGAAGAGTGCTTTAATGTAGCCGCTTCAATACCTAAGTTATCCTTTTTATCTTGTGAATAGAATTTTAAAGTGTTATGAAGAGTGAGAAAATGAGAGATGGTCCCCTTATCTAGAGGTCTTTATGGTATTTATAATAGATGAGTTGATACTTATACCCGGATGGACCGTAAGAGTTGGGCTTAAGCCTCAATGTTATCAAAGACTTATTTTACTAAAAAATGCTATCAACACTAACCACTTCATAATATTGAAATATTAATTTCTTTAAGCTTTGATTAATCAAATTAAAAGTTAGTAAAATACTAATTTTTTTTCGATCTTAAATCCAACCTATAATTTTATCATCTAAATTAGCATGATGACTAACATTCAATATATTTTTCTATGAGAAGCTTGTTCTTTTTTTTTTTTTTTCCTTTTTTCATTTTTCACATTCATGTGCAATCTAAATTACTTAGGCCTATTAGCCTAGAAGCTATATGTACATTGCACACAAACATTAATCACAACAAATTTCTTTTTCAACATAAATCAAATTCATCAATATGCAAGAACAATGGTTTTCCCTCACTTTCTTCCCCTTTCTTTCTCTTTCTCACTCTTTCCTTCACTTTCCTTTGTTCAATCTTTACAAAGCATGCATCTTTCTTGAAATTTCTAGTAGATAATAGCTAAATAACACATCACATTGCATTATCTATGCTAAATCACTCCTAGAAACTTAGATTTTCATACATGCGCAACAAAGTATCTTTCATGAAAACCTAACCAAAAATTGAATTTCTATCCAATCTAACAATAAATATAAGAAAACAACAAAGTAAAGTTGATGTACATACTTTATATTTATTGTTTTAGTGCTTAGATTAAAGGATTTTGTTAGTTTTTAAAGGAAGTATAGAGAGAGAGTGGAGAAAAATATGTGTTAGTGAGAGAGTGTGAGCATCAAATGAGAATAGAAAAAGAATACCCATGCTTTTTGAATTCAGAGCCAACCACAGGTGAGCACTATGCCCATGGAGTGTAGCCGTATCTTAGATTTATTGTTTTAGTACTTAGATTGAAGGATTTTGTGAGTTTTTTAAGGAAGTATAGAGAGAGAGTGGAGAGAGTATCGAATGAGAATAGAAAAAGAATACCTATGCTTTTTGAACTCAGAACCAACCATAAGTGAGGACTATGGCCATGGAATATAGCCATATTCCTTCCCTTCATGTTGATTGCAAAGCTTTATGTATACATGACCAAAGACCACGTGCATGGTCTAGGCCATGTTCTCCTAGTCTTCTTTTTCTTCACTTCCTCTTAAATTAAATTACAAGACAATCATGATCCAAGTCCACCGGCATGGTCTTTGGCTGTAATCTCTCCATCAAATTGAAAGTTCATGCTAAGTTCAATTTTTGACTTAGTTCCTAAAATTACTGGAAAAACTAAAAACTAATACTAGATAAAGCACAAAAAAACTTAACCAAATAACAATCTAATCAAATGACGAATTCAATAAATAAAATTGCCTACTAAGTTCAAATACTAATTTTAATTAAAAGGACATTAAAACCAGGATAGAAACTAACTCAGAATTGAATACTTAAACTAACTTATTGAAAAATAAATGACTTAAACTAGAATACTGAAAATAAAAACCAATCAAACTAAGTCTACTTCCTAAGGAGAGCTTTTGTTTTGCATCATTATCTTGACAATTGACATTTCTTTCCTTAGTTTGCTTCCAAACCCATTAGTTTAGGATTCAATTTGATATCTCCAAGCAAGCTTCCTTGTAACCTTTCAATGATCAATCTCTCCAACTAACACAATTGGTTTTCTAAATTCCTTAATGATGCTTTTGTATTCCTTAGTGTAGCTTCATTAGCTTAGAGTCTCACATCTGAGTTCTACATAAATTGATTTATCAACTCCTCAACATTAAGGAACCTGTTATGTTATTGCACATTACAATTTTGCTACTATTACTAGCCTCTCCAAGAAAAATTGGGATGATTCCTCCACCTTAGGTTATAAGTGTTACTGAAATGATTATTTGTTGAACAGTTAGCGATAAAATCCACATTTTCAGTTTCCATTAAAACTTCACCTTACTTTATATTAACGGGTTTCATTAATCCATCAATCTTTTTACTTAAATTCTCAACTTAAGCAATTAATATTGTTACAAAATCAACTTCATATCTTCCATACGATTTTACTTTGGCACTTACATTATCCCATTATGAATTATTCATTGACATGCCTTCAATCAGCTTTTAGGCCTCATCTGGTGTCTCAACACTCACAATGCCTCCAGCTACGGCATCAATTGTTTAATGCATGGAATAATTAAGTCCATTGTAAAATGTTTAAATTTGCATCCATTAAGGTAGTTCATGATGCGAACACCTTCTTAATATTTCCTTAAATCTATCCTAATAGATTACCAACTTCTAGACCCCTAACTCGTACCCACCTCTGAGGCCTCCAATCTCTCATTAGAAGAATTCTCTCTTGTTAGCTTATCGAAGACAAGCTTCAATACATGGAAGACCTATGGAAGAACTCCATAAGGATACAGCTCAAACACATACTACTTTGCTCAAACTCTTTCCCAGTTACCAACTTGCCAAGTGCTAAGGTCGACGCGCCAAGTGCCGAGTCCGATGACACTATACATCGAGCTCTACTCTTCTAGCCTATTGAACTACAGCATCATTCAATAACCTCAATAGCTTCTAGCATAGCTCATTAACAGTAGGCCTAGCATTAACTTTGCTCAACTACAATACCCCAAGATCCCAAGATACGAACCCATTGATAGTAGCCACTTGTCCCCAACTTTTCTGACATTTGTATTATATTTCTTTTTATCCTTTGTCTTATTTACCCTTTTCATATATACTAGGAATCTCTTTCTTATATTGTCCTTTATGTAATTTTCCATTATTGAATTGTTGGTCTAAAGGACTTACTATAAATAGTCTTTTATATTGTAGCTACAATCATCTTACACATTATAGTTAATGAATATTCTTGTTTTTGCAAGATACCCTTCTCCAAGTACATTTCCTTTCTCACACTCTTATCTAATCTTACCGAGTAGCTTGAGATTAGTAATGAGTAGACCTTAGTATTAGCTTATGTATCATCAGGCAAAATACTAAACCGTATTGTATTTGTTGTTGCATCATATCCTTCGAGCAACTTCACGAAAGATACGGTATTTGTCGACTTATCCATTCCTTCATTCTTCGATTCCTTGAAGGACCTACCTAGTTACTACTTCCTACAATAAGCCCCAGTGATTAACTCAGCTCTTTGGTAGATCATATGATCCTAGTATCAGAGCTTGAGGTTGCAACTAAAAGCTAAGTATTGTCATAGCTACTTCTTGTTATAATGTGCATTTTGTATACTGTGTTCTTTAGTGGAAAAACTAAGTAAGTCCATAAGTCACTATACAATATCATATTATCAAAGTTTCGTGCAAGGTGAGATTAACGATGCTGAAAGTGATGCTCATGGTTATAGCTGTGTTACCCAAAAAACCTCGCGAACTACTAACGAGCAATTGCAAGACCTTGCTGTTATCGTAGCCAACTTGGCTCTATCTGTACAGAGGGTAGTAGAGACTAGGTCTCAAGAGAGAGTTGATGAATGGAGCTGAGATATGAGAGACAGGCTAAGAAGATAGGGGGGTAAGCATCAAGTTCCTACAGCTATTAATACGAACCCAACTTTACCTCGACATGTTGAAAGGGTTATGAGGGAGAGACTTGAGTTGGATGAAGTTGAGGAGTATAGGGAGGAGGAGGAGCAGTATGACGAATAAATGAACGTAAGCTTTGTACTCCCAAAGGAGCCAAGCATCTTAAAGTGCAGATTCCAGGTTTTAATGAGTCTAGTAGTGCTAATGACTATTTAGATTGGAAAAAGAAGATTGAAAAGATATTTGACTTTTATGATTACAAGGACTTGGTACATATTCAAGTAGCTACTTTAGAATTTTCTAAGTATGCAACAATGTGGTGAAAGAAATTACAGAATGTATGCCAGCAAACCAAACGTGAAATCCGAACATAGAGCGAGATGAAGAGAGTTCTAAGGAGTAGATTTGTGCCAGAACATTATGAACAAGACACAATCCGATATCTCTAGGAACTCAACCAAGGTAGTCAACCTATGGATAAATATGTTCGAAAGTTCCAATTATTGATGATCTACTGTAATGTTGATGAACCCAAAGCACGAACAATAGCAAGGCTCATTTCTAAAATGAGACCCAAGATTTGTAATGTTTTAGAGGTGAAGAAGCTTAGAAATCTAGATGAGACTATCCAAGTAGCATAAAGGGTCGAAAGGTAGAGGCAAAATTAGCTTAATCGAATACAAAGCGATCAACCTAGCTTGCTGAGAAAAATTGGTATGTTAAGCCAACCTAGATATGACCGAGCTCAATACAATTTCGAGGTGAACCGCTGAGGTCATATGCCAAGTAGACCTGATGATGGCCGAGGAAAGACTAAGGCTAAGGGACCTAAGGTCCAAAAGGATCAAGGTCAAAGCTCTGATAGGAAGACTCAAGAGATTAAGTATTTCAAATGCCTAGGTTTTAAACACATAGCAAGTCAATATCCAAACCGATATGTTATGACCATCAAAGGAGAGAACCCCTAATTCGAAGTGGAAAGTGCTAGTGAAGGAAAGGAAGAAGAGGTAGATGTTAATCACCTATTAGACTAGTTTTGGGAAGATTCTAACTCTTAGAGCCAACTTGAACTGGGAGAATACTACGTGGTTTTACAACAATCACTAAGCACCTTTACTGCCAATGAGAATGAACAAAAAAAGAACCTCTTTCATACAAACTACTGAGTGAATGGCAACTTGTGTACTGTGATTATCGATAGAGAAAGTTGCACTAATGTCATAACATAAGGAGTGGTGAAGGCTTTGAAATTGCTAACCTGTCCCCATCCTAAGCCTTGCAAGATTCATTGACTTATTGAAAAGGGAGGACTACCTATTACTAAGCAAGTCCAAGTGCCAATCATAATTGGTGATAGATACAAGGATGAGGTGTTGTGCGATGTCCTACTAGTGTGTACTTTACACATACTGTTAGGCCGACCCTAGCTCTTTGATCTTAAGGTACTCCATGATGGGTATAGGAACACTTATATGTTCCAAAAGGATGGAAGAAGGTTATACTAACCCCAATGAACCCTAAAGAGTTCCAGGAGTTGCAAGAGAAGATTTCCATATTATTATAGAGGAAGTCCTTAATGATTTCCCAAGCCCAATTTTCCAAAGATGTTAAGACGGAAAAATGTGTACTCATATTAGTTAGAAGACTACTAGAGTTGAAGGAAGTCGAAGCATTACCTACCGAGGTGCAAACATTGCTCGAAGAATACGCCAACTTACATCCTACAAAGTTGTCGAGAGCTTTACCCCCTTTCAAAGGTATAGAGCATTACATTAACCCCTAACCTAATGCTGCTCTACCAAACCGATCAGCATATAGACTCAATCCTAAGTGGCCAGCTAAGCTAAAGAAACAAGTTGACAAGTTGATTAAGCGTGGATATGTCCAAGAGAGCATAAGCCCTTGTGCTATGCCAGCTATCTTAGTGCCAAAGAAGGATGGCTCATAGAGAATGTGCATTGATAGCTGAACAATCAACAAAATCACTATCAAATACCAATATACGATCCCACGATTAGATAATATGCTCGATGAGTTGCATGGTGCACAAGTATTTTCAAAGATTAACTTGAAGAGTAGCTATCACCAGAATTGAATGAGGCTTAAAGATTAGTAAAAGACTGCTTTCAAAATGAAGGATGGTCTATTCGAGTGGATAATGATGCTGCTTGGTCTTATGAACACACCAAGCACCTTCATGCAACTCATGAATCATGTTCTAAGATCTTTGATTGGCAAATGTGTTGTTATTTTCTTTTATGATACTTTAGTATGTAGTGCCAACCTCATTTCTCATGTCATGTACTTAATATATGTATTTCATATCGTCTATGCCAAGCAATTATTAGGCAATTTAAAGAAATGTGTGTCCTGTTAAAGTAAGGTCATATTCCTTAGATATGTTGTCTCTAACAGAGGAATCAAAGTTGATAATAAGAAAGTCTGAGCTATTCTTAAATGGATAACGCCAACCAATGCTACCAAAGTTAGGAGTTTTCATGGTTTAGCCTCGTTTTATCAAAAATTCATTCAAAACTTTAGTTTCCTAGCTACCCTACTAACCAAGCTGTGATGGGAATCAAGTTACCGGGCCTTTGTCCTACAGCCGAACTTGAGAACTAGAGGGGCTAGCACGGAAAATCCTTCTATTCCAAACAACCCCTACCGAGGCCAAATACTCCCTTGCCGAGTCATGTACATTTTTCTATAGTATGTCAAGTTGATGATTATTCTCTAGTACTGAGCCGACTAATTGCTCAGCATCTTCCTTGCTAAGAAGTTCAGAGAGAAAGTCTAAACCGACTAAGTCATCCTTGCTTAGACAAGCCCATATGTCCGTACTTTTTGTCCACATCACCTAACAACCTTACAAATACAACATCGCCACATGTACAATATCATATATAGAATCTATAACACTAATGATTGTTTTCCTTATATATTTATTTTTACCCTTTTATATCGTATACATTGCTTCTTTAAGAAATGTCCTTTTTATCTTTTCCCTTTTGGGAAAGTTGCCTTTACTTATGAGTATAAATACCCTTGTATTTGTAGCCATAATTCATCAAATTATCTTTAATACACTTTTGAATACTTTCCTCCTTGTGTAAACACTATTGTTTACTCTTGACATCACTCTTATCCTTTCTCTTAAGCAAGGTTAGGTGGTAAGTAACCTCATTAGACCAATTCGTACGTCATATCAAGTTGTATCGTGAGTCCTCGAAAGTTCCATTGGTGCGTCATATCCTCTAGAGCTATTTATGGATTTTTACTTACTATTTCATTCATCATTTTTCCCCCTTTCATACATTTCCCCATTAACCCTTTTCGAGCTTTCTGTAAGCTTGAAACCATCTAGTGACCAGCCTTGTCTATTCTTGGTCATGGTTCGCAACATATCGATATCAGAGTAGAGGTTTTGTGTGAACTATAATCAATTCTTCTTGAAGTTCTATTGTACTCTGTTTTGCGTGTGTGAAATAGAGCCAATTACTGTATTCATTTGACTGCCGTGTTATTAGCTATTCACTTTCTAAAGTGTTTCTTTGAATTTTGAATCTATGAGGAAAAATGACAGACCCAAATATGAATGTTGATACTGGTGATGATAATGGGGTTGTCCACCATGGACAACAATCTTAGGGAACTCCTAGAAGCACTGATGAGAGGCTTGATGAGGTAGCTAACCTCTTAATAGATCTAACTTGAGCTGTTCATGCACTGTTTTACCGACCCATTAAGATCGTGCAAAACACCCATAAGCTACTCAACCTGTTAGAGGTCAGAACCTAACCCAACCCGTTCAAGGTAGAGGAGTCGGCAGACAAGTAAGGCGAAGAATAGACCTAAGAGAGCTTGACGAAGAGGAAGAGGAGTATTTTGAAGAGGAGCATATACGAGTCTCCAGAACATTAACCCATGTAAAGCTTTGGATTCTGAGTTTTAATGGATCTAGGAATGCTAATAAGTATTTGAAGTAGGAAGAGAAGGTGGAGCGTGTGTTTGATTATTATCATTATAAAGATTATGAGAAGGTAAGACCTTCTACTATTAAATTCTCCAGATATGCCTCCATGTGGTGGAAGAATTTTCAAGCCATGAGAAGGTGAGAGGGGTATCGAGAGATTAACACTTGGCTTGAGATGAAGAGAGTGCTCAAAAATAGATTCATGTTAGAAACATACCTCCAAGATACTTTCACTCGACTTCAGGAGCTGAGGCAAGGAGGCCGAACTGTTAATGATTATGTTCAAGACTTTCAAATACTTATGATACATTGCAAAGTGGAGGAACCACTAGCTCAAACAATCTCAAGATTTGTTACTGGGTTGAGAGGAAACATTCGAGATATTGTGGAGCTTGATACAATGGATGAAGCTATTAGGATTACCGAGCGAGTAGAGAGGCAAAGAAAGAGCCGAGTAACGACTAGAATGCCAATTAGCTAACCAAGACAGATAAGTCACCAAGCTTAGTCTTGTACCAAACCAAGCAAAAGAGTTGATGTTAGAGCCAAGCAAAAAGGCTGACCTGATGATAAAGTACCGACCCAAATTTATGAGAAAGGGCAAGGGTCTGGCAAGAAAATGAGCCAGATCCAGTATTTCAAGTGTCAAGGGTTCAAACATTTGGTTACTTAATACTCGAATCGAAGGACAATAGTCATTAAAGGAAACATCCCAAAGTTAGAAGTAAAGAGTACGAATGAGGAACCTGAAGAGGAGGAGGTTCCTGTCAAGAAAGAATTGATTGAGGAGGACATGTTTCCCAAGGACTTAGACCGGTTACTTATGGTTGTCTAGTGCACTATGAGCATGAAACCCTCATGAGAGGAGGAGCAAAAAGAGAATTTTTTTGATACCACCTACAAGTTGAATGATCAGATGTATGCCTTCATTGTAGATAGTGGAAGTTGCACCAATGTAGCATCGACCAATCTTGCTTCAAAACTGAAGCTACAGATTGTTGCACATCCCAAGCCGTACAAGTTATATTGGTTGAGTGAGAAAGAAGCATTACATGTCACTCGACAAATACTATTGTCGATCACTATTGGGAATTACTTTGACCAGATTCTCTACAACATAATTTCTATGTACGCTTCCCACATATCACTGGGTAGGCCATGGTTGTTTGATAGGAGAATTATACATGACTGCTACAAAAACACATATATGTTTGAGAAGGATGATTGGAAGATCACCCTGAATATGATGCTGCCGAGAGAAGTTCACAAGTTACAGATGAAACTCACTCACAGATCGAAGAAAGCTTTGGTAATGAGTAGAGTCGAGCTCTGAGAGGCGATCAATGCTGATGAGTCAACCCTATTGTTGGTCAGGTGACTATTAGAAATAAATGAGCGAGGTAAGCTTCCCCAAGAAATCAAAGAGCTACTAGATAAATATACTGACCTGTTCCCAGAACAATTACCTAAAGGGTTGCCCCAAACTCAAGGCATAGAGCACTATATTGACTTAGTACCTGGCGCCGCATTGCCAAATAAGCCAACTTATTGGATGAATCCCGAATAGGCTTCTGAGCTCTAATGTCAAATCAATGAGTCGCTAGAGAGAGGCTATGTAAGAGAGAGTCTTGGCCCTTATATAGTGCCTGCGCTACTAGTGCCGAAAAAGGATGGAACCTGATGGATGTGTATAGATAGCTGAGCCATGAAAAAAATCACGATCAAATATAGGTATCTAATCTTGAGGCTAGAAGACATGTTGGATGAAGTAAGTGGAGCCAAGATTTTCAACAAGATTAATCTTAAATCCGACAACCATCAAATCCGCATGAAGCCAAGCGACGAATGGAAGATTGCATTCAAGACTCGACATGGACTTTACGAGTGGATGGTCATGCCCTTCGCTTATTGAATGCCCCGAGCACTTTCATGAGATTAATAAACCATGTGCTGAGATATATCATCGAAAAGTGTGTCATAGTTTACTTTGACGACATCCTGGTCTACAATACCAACATATCGAGTCACTGTGAACATCTTAGACCAGTCTTAGATATCCTTCATGTTGAGAGACTATTCGGCAATCTAAAGAAATGCTGCTTTTGCTAAGAGGAAGTGGGATTCTTAGGCTACGTAGTCTGTAGAGGAGGCTTGCAAGTCAATTATGAGAAGATCCAAGCAATTGTCGATTGGTTGACTCCTACTACTTATGCTAATGTGAGAAATTTCTACAGACTGGCTTCGTTTTACAGAAGATTCATCAGGAATTTCAACACTCTTGCTACACCACTTACTGAACTAATGAAGAAAAACACCGACTTTCGATGGGAAGAAATGGAGGAGAAGAGTTTTACCAACGTAAAAGAAAGGTTGACCTCCGCCCCAATGTTAGTATTACCTGACTTCAACAAAATTTTTGAGCTAGAATGTGATACATCAGGCATTGGAATAGGAATTGTCCTGATGCATAAGGGCTAACTAATTGCCTTCCACAGTGAGAAACTTTAAAGACCGCAGCTAAACTACTTTATGTATGATAAGGAACTTTTGGCATTAATCCGAGTAATACAAGTATGGCAACATTATTTATTGCTGAGAGAATTTGTCATATATACTAACCATGAATCATTGAGATACCTCCAAAGCCAAACCAAGTTCTCGAAGCAGTAGGCAAGATAGGTTGAATTGCTTGAAGGATTCAATTTTGTAATTAAATACAAGCAGGGAAAGAGCAACATAGTTGCAAATGCTCTTTCGAGGAGACATGTGCTTTTATCAAAACTACAGACCATACTATTTGGGTTTGCGAGTATCAAAGAACAATACCCCAAGTATCTACACTTTGGATCAATAATTTCGTGATGTGTTGATGGGAGGATAGTGGATAAGTATTATGTAGAGGATGGCTACCTATTATGTATACTATTGAATAACCGATTCTTTTGGCTAAAAATATGGAGAGATGTGCACCGAGTAATCGAAAGCTATACTGTATGCACAAAGGCCAAGAGAAGAGCTAAGCTAAGCAAGGGAAAGCAATGCCCTTACCTGTTCCGACGAGGCTAGGGACTAAACTAAGCATAGACTTTGTTTTCAGACTACTACGAATTACTCGAGGCAAACATTCTGTAATGGTTGTCGTGGATTGATTTAGTAACATGACACACTTCGTATCCTACACCAAAACTAATGACGGTTCAACTATTGCTTCTCTTTTCTAACAAGAGATTGTGTGGATACATGGCGTGTTGAGAAGTATAGTCTCCAATAGAAACCTAAAGTTCTTGACCCATTTCTGGAGAACCTTATGGCGTCAACTGGGAACTAAATTACTCTTCAATACCTCATGTCACCCCCAAACTGACTGCCAAATAGAGGTGGTTAATCGTACTTTAGGGTTACTATTTCAAGCTGTAGTACTCAAGAACTTAGTTGATTGGGACGTCTACTTGCTAATGGTCAAGTTCACCTATAACCGAACTGTACATGACACCACTAAGTAGACTCCCTTCGAGGTGATCTATGGATTCAATACCAAGTTACCCCTCGACCATACACCTATACCAACACTTGTGCAAGAGGACCTTGATACCTTAGTTAGAGCATAATCTATTAAGCACATCTATGATAAGGTCACTAGTCACATAGACCTAGTTACTAGAAGAATGTGAAAAATGACCAAGGGTAGGTTGTCCAAACAATTTCAGTCAGGAGACTTAGTATGGCTGTACCTCAGCAAGGAACAATTCCTAAACAAGAAAAAGAACAAATTAACTGCAAGAGTGGAAGGACCTTTCAGAATCCTCTTAAAAATCAATGACAACCCTATAGGTTGGATTTGCCTGAGGACTATGGGGTTTCTAACGCCTTCAACATTATTGACCTCGGTCCATATCACCCTAACGAAGAACTAAGAAAACACCATTTGGATTTGATCCCAAATCCAAGACAACCCAAAGGAAATGATGGGAATTAAGCTACCGAACCTCTGACCCACAGCCAAGCCCAAAGACTAGAGGGGCTGGAACTACAAATTTTTCTATTCCAACCAACTCCTACCGAAGCCAAGTACTCCCTTACTGAGTTACCTTTAATGCCATGCCGTAATGCTGTCCATTTTTCTATGATATGCCGAGTTGATGATTACTCTCTAATGTTGAGCCAACCAATTGCTCAGCACCTTCCTTGCTAAGAAGTTCGGAGAGAAAGTCTAGACTAACTAAGCCATCCCTACTTGGATAAGCCCATATATCTGTACTTTTTGTCTGCATCTCCTAACAACCTTACCAATGCAACATCGCCACATATATAATATCATATGTAAAATTTGTAGCACCAATGATTGTTTTCCTTATATATTCATTTTTACCCTTTTATATCATATACATTGCTTCTTTAAGAAATGTCCTTTTTATCTTGTCTCTTTTGGAAAAGTTGCCCTAACTTATGGGTATAAATACCCTTATACTTGTAGTCATAATTCATCAGATTATCTTCAATACACTTTTGAATACTTTCTTACTTGTGTAAACACTGTTGTTTACTTTCGGCATCACTCTTATCCTTTCCCTTAAGCAAGGTTAGGTGGCGATTAACCTCATTAGACCAATTCATGCATCACATCGAGTTATACCGTAAGTCCTCGAAAGTTCCATTAGTGCATCATATCCTCTAAAGCTATTTGTGGGTTTTTGCTTACTATTTCATTCATCATTTTTCCCCCCCTTTCATACCTTTCCCCATTAACTCTTTTCGAGCTTTCTACAAGCTTGGATCCATCCAACAACCAACCTTATCTATTCTTGGTCATGGTTAGCAACAACCTAACTAAAAATAAATTTGAATTCAAATTATCTAAAAAAGCTTAGAGTATGTTTTATAAAATCAAGTCCAAGTTGACTTCTACCCTAATACTTACCTTACCCAACTTCGAGAAAGTATTTGAATTAGGGTGTAATGCTACAAGAGTGTGCATTGGTGCTATCCTTATGCAGGAATGCTAACCTATTGCATTTTTCAATGAGAAGCTCAAAGGTGCTGCTCTAAATTACTCGACGTATGATAAGAAATGTTGTGCCTTCATCTAAGCTCTTCAAAACTAGCAACATTATTTGTTGCCAAGAGAGTTTATCATCTATACAAACCATGAGTCCCTCAAACACCTCTAAGGCAAATAGAAACTCTCTCCACATCATTCTAAATGGGTGAAGTTCTTGAAAACCTTTTACTATATCATCAGGTACAATAAGGAAAGTGCAAATACCGTAGTCGATGCCCTTTCTCATTAGCATACTCTTATTACCACACCACAGGCTAAGATACTTAGGTTTGGCACCCCACTTAATCAATATGAGAACAACCCATACTTCAAACCCTTAGTGTCCAAGTGCACTATTGGAGGAGTCGTGGATGGCTTCTACTTGAGCCAAGGGTTCCTAATGAAAGGCCGATAAGTATATGAGCCAAACAACTTAGCTAGAGAATTACTTAATCGGAAAGCCCATGTTGGGGGCTTAGTTGGCCATTTTGGTGAGAAGAGAACTACCGAGTTATTGAAAGAACACTTCTATTATCCTAAGATGATGAAGGATGTGCACAAAGTTCTTGACTACAAAGTGTGCAAACAAGCCATGGGAATAAAGGAGCCATATGGAGAATATACATCTCTACCCATACCTGAGTGACCATAGACCAATCTAAGCATAGATTTCATGCTCGTCTTGTCCAGAATACCTCGAAATCATGATTTTATTATGATGGTAGTTGATCAATTTAGCAAAATGAGCCACTTCATCCCTTACCACAAAACCAATGATGCTTTATATGTTGCTAATCTCTTTTTGTAGGAGATCATGTGGTTGCATGGAGTCCCAAGAAGTATTGTATAAAATCATGATTCGAAGTTCACAAGCAGCTTCTTCTAGCAAACATAATGGAAGAAACTCGGCACTAAGTTCATGTTCAGTCTTCTTACCATCTACAGACAGACAGCAAATAAAGGTTGTGAACAAAACAATTGGTAACCTCCTTTGAGCTACTATTAGGAAGAATCTGCATGATTGAGATCTCCATTTGCCCATCATCAACTTTGCTTACAATCACTCCACCCATAACTTTACAGGAAGGCTACTTTTTGAGGTCATCTACGACCTTAATCTGAATTTACCATTGGATATGATTACCAGCCCGACCTCTCAAGGAGAAAGTTAGATGGATCTGTAGTACACTAAGGAGTTTCAAAGATTGCATTAGAAGGTTGCCAAGCAATTAACCAAAATAGTAGCCTAATAGAGAGAGCAAGGAAGCCATGGTAGAAGGCGAGTTATTTACAACCCTAGAGACCTTATCTAGATCTACCTCAATAAAGAGTGATTCCTAAGGAAGAGAGCAAACAAGTTATCTCCTAGGTTAGATGAGCCTCCCTAAGAAAAAATGGAATGATTCCTCCACCTTGGGTTATAAGTGTTACTAAGAGGATTATATTTAGGATGGCTAGCAACAAAATTCACATCTTCAGTTTCCATTAAAACTTTATCTTGCTTTAAATTAATGGGGTTACATAATCCATAATATTTTTACTTAAATTCTCAACTTGAGTAATTAATGCTATTATAGAATCAACTTCATATTTTCCAGACGATTGTACTTTAGCTCTTACATTATCCCACTACAAATTTTTCATTGCCATGCCTTCGATCAGCTTTTAGTCCTCATCTGGTGTTTTAACACTCATAATGCCTCCAGTTGTGGCGTTAATTTTTTTACTCATAGAATAATTAAGTCCATTGTAAAATGTTTGGATTTGCATCCAACAAGGTAGTTCGTGATGTAAACACCTTCTCAATAATTCCTTAAACCTATCCTGATAAATTACCAACTGACGAACCCCTTACTTACACTCGCCTCTAAGGCCTCCAATCTCTCACCAAAAGAATTCTCTCTTATCAACCTTCTAAGGATAAGCTTCAATACATGGAAAACCTATGGAAGAACTCCCTAAGGACACAATAGCTCAGACATAGATTGCTTTGCTCAGACTCTTGCCCAATTACCGACCTGCTAAGTGCTTAGGCCGACTTACAAAGTGTCGAAGCTAACCTACCAAGTACCGAAGCTGACCTGCTAAGTGCCAAGTCTAAGGACACTATACACTGAGCTCTACTCTTCCATCCTACTCAACTGAAGCATCATTCAGTCAACTCAACAACTCCCAATACAGCTCATTAACAGTAGTCCCAACATCAACTCTACTTAGCCACAACACCCCAAGATCTTAAGACACAAACCTATTGGCAAGCAGCCACCTATCCCTTACTTTTCTAACATTTGTCCTATCTATCTTTTTCTCCTTTGTCTTTACTCTTTTCATATCTACTAGGAATCTCTTTCTTACATTGTCATTTATGTAATTTTCCATTATTGTATTATTGCCCTAAAGGACTTACTATAAATAGTCCTTCATATTGTAGTTGCAATCATCTTACGCATTCTAGTTAATGAATATTCTTATTCTCATAAGATACCCTTCTTCAAGTACATTTCCTTTCTCACACTCTTATCTAATTTTGTTAAGTAGCTCGATATTAGTGGTGAGTGGACCTTAGCATTATTTTGTGCATCATATCAAGCAAAATACTAAGCCGTATTGTGTTCATTAATGCATCATATCCTTCAAGCAACTTCATGGAAGCTATAGTGTTTGTTGATTTATCCATTCCTTCATTCTACAATTCCTCAAAGGACCCACTTAATTATTACTTCCTACCTTAAGCCCTAGTGATTAACTCAACTCCTAGGCACATCATGTCCCAAGTATCATAAAGTGTCTCGCCATAAAAAAAAAAAAAAACTATTATTTTTAATTTTTTCCGTCCTAGCGAGCAAGAAATATTTTCCTAAAAATTTTTCTACTAAAGATTCTCATATAGTGATTGAGCCTCTACATAAAGAATTTAGCCATTATTTAGCCTAACCTCATAGAAAGAATGTAAATAGCATAACCTTACTGTATTATCTAAGACAACATTGATCTTAAATGTATCATAGATTTCCATGAAGTTTAAGATGTGGTTACTAGGGTCCTCATCAGCTAATTAGTCAAATTGGACGAATTTTTGGACCATCTAGATGATATTAGTTTGAATCTGAAAATTTGTCTAAATTATAGATCTCACGATACTGGATTCAACTCCAGTTACCATTGGCTTTGCAAATTTTAAGAGCGTCTTGTTGCCTTCATCATTTTTGTTGCTATTTCCATTGTTCAAGGCCATATTTTCAATCTCAACTTCTTTCTCACTATCTAAATTTTCTAACTCTTCCTTTAGTCTAAGTGGCAAGCTTTGATCCACAATGTCACGATTTCTTCTACGGAGATATCATACTGTTCTTTCAATTTTTAGATCAAATTCTACCAAATTTTTTGATGAACTGTTGACCAACAGCCCCCATTACTCACGCACAACTCCGAGGACTCCAATCCCACACATGACGAATTCTCTTTCGGTAGCCTACTGATGACAAGAAAGTTTACGCCGGAGGAATGTAGCTGAACTCCTTAAGGTCCCTTAATTGTTATACGTTGATCTGTACACTCAGTAGTGATAATGCCAAGCATTCCTTTACCGAGGACCTTATGCCAAGTAATCCGACCAAACACTACTGAGAAGTTCCTACTAAGTGATGAGAGACTCACTTAAACAGCCGAATAGTTTTCTCTTAGCATGCCACCATCTCTCTCATCCCAGCCCTTTATTACAGCAACATTTTAACCCCTCTCACCTGCTATGCTCAGAGAATATTTATATGGGACCAATGTTGCACTACCACCTGTCTACCTCATCTGACATTCTAATACTTTTCCATTTTTAGTCTTTTGTCCTTTTTACCCTTTTTAGTATGTACTAGGAATCCCCTTTTTGTATATACTTTCTTGTCATTTCATTATTTATAATGCTACCCTAGTGACTTACTATAAATAGCCCTTTTCTTTCATAAGCCGTAGATAACTTATACTTTAATACTAAATATTCTGTTCTTATGAGACAACCCTCTCCAAATCCATATTTCATACACTCTTATCTAATCTTGCCAAGTAACTTAAGATTAGTGGGGGGTAGACCTTAACATCAACTTATGTGTCATATCAAGTGTGGTGTCAAGTTGTGCTGTGTTCATTGGTGAGTCACATCCTTTGAATAGCGTCACATCAACTACTCTTGTTCGGTTATTGTCAGGACCCTAAAGGGGGCCTAGTAGGATTATCTAAAATTTCCATAACATGTGTACATCCATGATATGAAAACTGTCTTGCAAGTCAAAAATTGCAAGACTCTAAATAATAAATCACTAAGATTAATGATTTTTAAGTAATTAATTTATTGTAACATAACATATAAATATAAATAATTATAGATATCCGATATCCTACAGTTCTTCAAAACCATAGAGAATCAGTATCCCCTACTAAATAATAAGATAGGATATACTAACATATAAAAAAAATATATAAGAAAAATTAAATTATAGTAAGTTTTAACATATAAATATTTTCTACAAAGGATGTTTATGTATCATCTAAAGAGTATTTAGCTATTTCTAATACTAGTATACATATCTTCATCTCACATTTCACACTCGAAACTTATCCCAATCCCATCATAAGTAAACCTGCAAGAGAAACTAAGGGGGAATGAGCATGAAACAGCTCGGTGAGTTCATCCCTCACCACTACTGTTCAAGCAAGTTATCACACATTATTATCACACATGCAAGCAAGCTATCTACATACAAAATGAATGCAGACGCAATAAATGCAAGCAACACATCCATAGGAGTCCAGAACTATGGAAGGTATAGAATTACTTCGTCTACACTTCGATTATCCCCTGTACTTACCTACATAGGGCACCTCGGCTTACCCACATGAGGCTACCTAGGGGCACCACCCCTCTAGGCAACACTCAACTATTACCCTAGTCGAGAAAGAAGTTCCAATCCAAATAGGTGGATCCCAAACTAGGACTATCCACCATCCAAGGCCCTTCGGGCACAAACATGCGAGTCCTCTCGCAACCAAAATTATCCAAGGCCTTACAGGCACAATAAAGCAAGCCCTTTCGCTATCAATTGAAGATCCTATGCTAACTTTGCCTTAACGTTAAAATATTATTAACGGCTCTACGAGCCGTTATAGAGATCATATAAAAATATGTTTAAGAGTAGAAAAGCTTTTTCCATAAACACTTTTCTTAAGATTTTTGCAAAGCGAGCACTCTCCATTCATACCTTTACCGGATCATAAATATGCGACGAATATAATCGATTATTTTGGTTTGATACTTATATTTATCAATTTAAAAAGGTGATCAAATAGATGATAGCAAACAAGCAAAGCAATCATTCAGACATACAAGTAATAGCAAGCAACAAAACCTCATACAAGTAACACGCACAAGCAAGTAGTAGGTCATTAGAACTCCCTCACCTAGATTATTGCTCATTCTCCAAACCTTTGGGGTTTCTAGAACTCGATATTGAACGCTTAAATCAAAATAGTAAAACTTATAAGTATTTTGAGAAATCAGACTCCTTAGTTAACTAAAAGTCTATTGTAGTTTATCTAGTTCTCCCAATATAACCTAAGTATAATGTATATAGGGTTTGCTATACTCAATGGGGTTAATAGTAACTATATTCTTATATTTGTAAGTTATGAGACTTCCTTTATGTATTTAGTAACTTTTCATTCTAATTTCGATATTTGCGAACTTATAATCGTTTTTCATCGTTTTCAGATGCATGTTCACACAATGATGTCTGTTTTGGATGTTAAGACCCATGTTTTACTATATGGACTAAATTTATGGAAATTTTAACTCATTGAAGCTTAATTATTCTCATTGCTTATTTTTATATCCTATTCTAGTATTTAATGATTTAATTAGCCATTAGATTCTTACACTTAGAGAATTTTACATTGGTATTACTAATCTATGTACTTAATTAAGTTTAATCTAATTTAGGAAGTGTATTAGGGTTTACTCATTTATGTACCTAATTCTTATGTACTCTTCTCATTTCTTATTTTATAAACCTATGCTTATGTCATCACTTACATTATCAATCGCTTGTGTCATCGCTTATGTCATCATTTGCTTATGTCATGGCTTATGTCATCATTTGCTTATGTCATGGCTTATGTCATCTTTTAATTGCATCATATACCCATATATATATATGGGTATACTTGTACATATACCCATATATATATACAATCATATACATATTTTTATCAAAATTTCGTATGCTTAAATTTCCTCTTAAAAAGGCTTCTCTAATTTCATTCTTTTTGTGTTTTAAGAGTGTATTTAGCATAGTATAGGTATGTATAGTTAGTATATGTCTTAGTTTGGGTTATGTACATAATGAATACTTATGTACAAAGGTCTCTATACTTGTATTTCTTTAGTATACCCTTATGTACACATACTTAAAGACATATACACATGCATCTTCTTTCATTTTATAAAGATTCCTACTCTTCTACACATGTATATGGAGCTTCCACTTCTAACAACATATATACCCATATCATACCAACTTTCTATACTAGCTTAACTTACACAACTAACTACTACATAAAATAGATAATCAAATGATAACATACCTCTTTCTCCTTGATTTATGTGAGTAAAAATTGTGAAAGTGAAGTGTTGAAAGAATATGAGAATAAGGAGCAAAAGGAGGGTTTTACAGTTTGAGAAGGAGAAGAAGAGAGTGTTTTGTTGTCTTAATTTGTGTTTTCAAAAAGGAATGAGTGGATTCTAGATGAGAGGGGATGTGGATGGCAAAGAACAGAGGAAAAAGGGAAGAAAAATCCAAAAGAAAAGAGAAGAAATCATTGGAAAGGAGAAGAGAATTCTAGATGACAATGACATTTGTTCACTTTGTCAACATATTGACTTAGTTAACCTTTGACTTGGTCAAATGTTGACTTAGTCAACTCTCTTAAAATTGCATGTAATTTGAATGCTCATAATGAAGTAATTAAGAAAAATTAGGAAGAAAATTAAGGATATGAGAGGAAATGTGGGGTTTGTTGAAATAATTAGTAAAAATAGGTAATGAGATCTTTCTCTGAGTATTTATATCCTAGAAACATCATTTGGTATGCTACTTCATGTAATTATCATGAAAAGTATCATTTAAGGTATTAAAATTTACTACTTTAACCTAAGCATCAACTAAACCCCTAACTCTATGTAATACTGTCCTAATTATATACTTAAAAGATAAATGTGATCTATGATACAATATCTTAGTTTCTAAAAGATTACTTTAGTATTATAAATATGTGTGAATGATTGTAGGTTATCTTTAATCTTTTACTATTGATTTAGTATAATACTAAGGTTATATTATCAATTAGGGTTTTAAGGTAATTTATGGTGAATTAGTGCTTTTATATCCCTAAAGTTCTAGTTTTAGGGTTTTTATTACTTTCGAGTACAATCTCTAGTGTTTTTTTACAAATTTAGGGTTTAATATATTCACACACGATTAAGTTTTTTATTATTATCTTAAGGTTTTGATGAGGTTCGTGGTTAACTTTTGCAGTTACATATACTTGAGGTTTTAGGGTCTTCATATACGATTAGAGGTTCAATTGATAATTTAAGGTTTTTCATATTCACTTTAGTTTTTAAATTGAGGTTTTAATCGGTTTTAAATCTTACTGGCTCTATTGACTTCAAAAAATCATCTACAGTTTAGGCATTTGATTCTATACTTAGAAAGCTAGATTCGCGGGATTTACAAATGTGGACCATTTCCTACTAATTTTCTTCAATATCTCGAAGGACCCATTTCAATTCAAATCCACATCAGTAAGTCCTCATGATAACTGAGCTCCTAAGCATGCCATATATTCTCGGTATCAAAACTTGAGGTTAAGGTTGAAACCAAGAGCTATATAGTAATAGTCGGTCTGTTGTTCGAGATGCTATGTGTGATTATAGCCATCTGCGTGAAGTTTAGTTACTAAAATGTTGTGTTAGGAATGTCGAACCCTAGTATATAGGGAGAAATTCACAATGTCGAAAGTGATGCTCATGGTCGTGGTTAAGTCACCTAACAAACACCATGTACTACCGATGAGCAGATACAAGATCTTGCTGCTATTCTGGCTAATTTAGCTATCTCAGTAAACAGGGTCTTAAAGAATGGACTGAGTGAGAGAGTTATTGAGTAGGGCTGAGAAATGAGGGATAGGCTAAGGAGGCAGATGAACGAGTAAGCTCCAAAAGCCTTTCCAGTAAACCACACACCACCACAACGTGCTAACAGAGTCACAAGGAGAAGGTTAGAGTTGGACGAAGTAAAAGAGTACAAAGAAGAAGAAGACTAATGTGTTGGGGTTGATGAGTAAGAGTTTAGAGCGTCAAGAGGTGCCGAACATCTTAAGATACAGATTTTGAACTTCAACGGGTCTGGTAGTGCTGATGACTACCTGGACTGGGAAGAGAAGATCGAAAAGATATTTGACCTTTATGATTATGAAGATGCTATCCGCATTAGAGTGGCCGCGTTAGAATTTTCTGGGTATACGGCAATGTGGTCAAAGAAGCTACAAAATGTTCACCTGAGGACCCAACGCGAGGTTCGAACATGGAACAAGATGAAGAGAGTTCTAAGGAATAGGTTCATTCTCAAACACTACGAATAGGACATTTTCCGACTACTCCAAACTTGAGGCAAGGTAACAGGTCCGTAGATGACTATGTCCGAAAGTTTCAGTTGCTCATAATACGATGTGATGTTGACGAGCTTGAGACCCAAACTGTAGCATATTTCATTCTACATGCTTCAAAAGGATAGGAAGAAAGTTATATTGACACTTATGAGTCCTAAGGAAGTGCAAGAAGCTCAGGAAAAGGTTGCTTAATCTCTACAGCAGAAGTCCTTAGTGATTTCGTAAGCTTAGTTTGCACGAGAGGTCAAGGCTGAGAACTATGTAATCCTCTTAGTCAGGAGACTCTTAAAGGTTAAAGAGGCCGAGAACTTACCTATCGAAGTGCAGCAGCTACTTTAAGAATTTGCTGACCTCTTTCCTACCAAGATGCTAAAAGGATTACCTCCCTTGAAAGGAATTAAGCATTGCATCGATCTTCAACCTAAAGCAGCCTTGCCAAATCGACCCACCTATAGACTTAATCTTGAATAGGCAGCCGAGCTAAAAAAGTAAGTTGATGAGTTGGTTGATCATAGATATGTCCATGAGAGCATAAGCCCATGTGCCATCCTAACCATTCTAATACTAAAGAAAGATGGATCATGGAGGATGTGCATTGATAGCCGTACCATCAATAAGATCACTATACCGATACTCGATCCCGTGGTTGGATGACATGCTCGATGAGTTGCATAGTGCACATATCTTTTCAAAGATAGATCTAAAGAGTGGGTACCATCAAATATGAATGAGACTAGGAGATAAATGGAAAACAACCTTTAAGACTCGGGATGGTCTATTTGAGTGGATGATTATGCCATTTGGTTTAACTGACACGTCGAGTACATTCATGATGCTCATGAATCATGTGCTCGGAACATTGATAGGCAAATGCGTTGTGGTTTATTTTAATGATATTCTGGTCTACAGTACCAACCTTCTCGTTCATGTTGAACATTTGAGATTAGTGTTTAACATACTCTACACTGAGAAATTGTTCAATAACTTGAAGAAATGCACGTTCTGTTAAAGCGAGGTTATATTCCTTGGATATGTTGTTTTAGGGAGTGGAGTTCAAATTGATGAGGAAAACATCAAAGTTATTAATAAGTGGCTTACACCGACTAGTGTAGCCAAGGTCAAGAGCTTCTACAGCCTATCCTCATTCTAACAAAGATTTATTCGGAACTTCAACTCCATAACTATACCATTGACTGAATTAGCTAAGAAAAACGTTGAGTTTAAATGGATAGAAAAGGCTCAAAGGAGTTTTGAAGATGTAAAGTGTAAGTTGATGTCTGCTCCAGTACTTACCCTACCAGATTTCAAGAGGGTTTTTGAGATTGAATGTGATGCATCTGGCGTCAGCATTGGTGTTGTTCTTATGTAGGAGTGCCGACCCATTGCTTACTTTAGTGAAAAACTGTGAAGGCTACCTTGAATTACTTAACCTATGACAAAGAGTTCTATGCCCTTATCTATACACTTAAGAACTGGCAATATTATCTATTGCCGAGAGAATTCATCATCTATTCAGATTATGAATCCCTCAAGCATCTTCGTGGGCAGCAAAAGCTTTCTCAATGTTACGCTAAGTGGGTCAAGTTCTTAAAGACCTTTTGTTATGTCATCAAGTATAAAAAGGGAAGCACCAACACAGTGGCTAATGTACTCTCCCTCCGTCATACCCTCATTACAACGTTGCAAGCTAAAGTGCTTGGATTTGGCACTTTACCTTATTAATATGAGCATGACCCACATTTTAGGCCTTTAGTAGCCAAGTGCAATGATAAAGGAGCTATAAATGGATTCTACTTGAGTGAGAGGTTCTTGATGAAGGGAAAGCAGATTTGCGTGCCGAGTAGTTCTACAAGGGAGTTACTAGTTCGAGAAGCTCATGCCGGGGGTCTGGCTAACCATTTTGGGGAAATAAGGATGCTTAAGATATTGAAGGAGCACTTTTATTAGCTTAGGATGATAAAGTACGTGCACCGAATACTTAAGAGCTACAAGGTGTGTAAGTATGTAAAAGGGAGGAAAAAACCCTATAGAGAGTATACACCCCTACCAATTCCCAAGTGGTCGTAGATCGATCTAAGCATGGATTTCATGCTCGGCCTTCCCCACATGCCAAGAAGATATGATTCGATCATGGTGGTGGTCGATCAGTTTAGCAAGATGGGCTACTTCATCCCCTACCACAGAACTAATGATGCTTTATTTATCACTAACCTCTTTTTGCAAGAAATTGTGCGACTACATGGAGTGCTAAGGAGTATTATGTTCAACTGTGATTCTAAATTCACAAACTTCTTTTGGAAGACCTTATGGAGGAAACTCGACACTAAGCTCCTATTCAATACCTCTTACCACCTCCAAATAGATGGCCAAACTGAAGTAGTTAATAGAACCGTTAATAATCTCCCGTACGCCGCTATTAGAAAGAACTCTCGTAACTGGGATTTATGCCTACCCATCATTGAATTTACCTACAACTACTCCACTCATAACTCTACTAGAACATCACCATTTGAGGTTGTTTATGGACTTAACTCGAACCTACCCTTAGACTTGGTTAACAGTCCAACTACTCAAGGGGAGAGTCAATCCAACCTACAGCGTACCGAGGAATTTCACAGGTTACATCAAAAAATTGCCAAGCAACTAGCCAAAACTGTGGCTTGATAGAAGGAATTAGGAAACTAAGGAAGGAAACGAATCGTTCATACCCCGGGGGACCTTGTCTAGATCCATCTTAACAAGGAATGCTTCCCTAGCAAGAGGATGAACAAACTATCTCCTAGAGCGAATGGACCCTATGGGATCCTAAGATGCATTAATGATAATGCCTACAAGATTGAGCTACCCGAAGGTCTCGGCGTGTCTACCACATTCAACGTTGCCGACTTAACTCCATATGTGCCCGAAGATGACAAAGACTAAGATTTGAGGGCAAATCTTCAATAACCCTAAGGAACTGATGAACTGCTTACCAATAAGCCCATTAATCTCGCATGGCTCTGAGGACTCCAATCCTTCACACAATGAACTCTCTCTCGGTAACCTACTGATGATGAGAAAGTTTATGCTGAAGGAATGTGGCTGAACTCCTTGAGATCTCTTAATTATTGTACATTGATTTGTACACTCAATAGTAATGATGCCGACCATTCCCTTGCTGTAGACCCTGTGTCGAGTAATCCAACCAAACACTGCCGAGAAGTTCTTACCAAGTAATAAGAGACTCACTTAAATGGCCAAATAGTTTTCTCTCGACATGCTATTATCTCTCTCATCTCGACCCTTTATTGCCGTAACATTTTGACCCTTATCGCCTGCTGTGCTCAGAGAATATTCGTATGAGACCAATGTTGCACCATTACCTGTCCACCTCGTTTAACATTATACTACTTTCCCATTTTTGGTCTTTTGTCCTTTTTACCCTTTTTAGTATGTACTAGGAATCCGCTTTTTGTATATACTTTCTTGTCATTTCATTATTTGTAATGCTGCCCTAGGAACTTACTATAAATAGTCATTTTCTTTTGTAAGCTGTAGATAACTTACACTTGAATACTGAATATTCTGTTCTTGTGAGACAACCCTCTCTAAGTCCATATTTCATACACTCTTATCTAATTTTGCCGAGTAATTCGGGATTAGTGGCGAATAGACCTTGACATCAACTTATGCATCATATCAAGTGTGGTGTCAAGTCATATTGTGTTCGTCGATGAGCTACATCTTCCAAGCAGCTTCACATCAGTAACTCTTTTTTGGTTATAAACCATTTCCCTATAATTTTCTTCGATATCTCAAATGGCCCATTTCAGTTCAAATCTACCTCAATAAATCCTAGTGATAACTGAGCTCCTAGGCACACTATTTTTACTGTTGCTTCTTGTCATAAACTGAAAAGATTTAGAAGTTAACAATAATATAGAAAGATAGAATGATGTTAAAATAACTATGGAAAAGAAATATTACAATTATGTTAAGGTAATTGATAAATCTAGGGTTTTGCTAATTCCTAATTAAACTACTCTATTTTTAACTACTCAATAATGGTGCCAAAAACTTGATCGAGGCATATACAGCTCTAATCAACAAGTGCATTTAGCTAAGTTATAGTATAGATAAAAGAATGTTGAGTCCAAGTGTCGATCTCATAGGGAACCAAATATGTAAGTATATCCAATTACTTTTAGCAGTGATACCATTAAATTATTCAAGTACCTAACTTCTAACAATAAATGATTCAATAGTATAAACTAAGAGCATAAAGTAAAGATTGCAATAATGAAATAAAAGATTAAAATAAAATCAAGGAAATCAAATTACAACAATTAACAAAGAATAAAATAGCAAAATACCTAAATAACTTAATTAACCTAAACTAATTAATAAAGAGATAATATTTTTCTTAATAAATCTTTATTGTTGTTTGCTGCTTAGTTCTAGGAGATTTATTTAACCTCAGTGGCTATATTGGACTGCGAAGATTCTTAATCATATTCCTATGGAAATAAGATTCTAAATTAGCTGAACTCACATTTTTAGCTAATTCATAATCTTGAAACCCTCTCTACTTGAATAGCTTTTGAATAGAGCATCACTGGATCACATTAAGAGTTAGGATCCCACTATTAGGTTAGCTACCTTGATCCGGAAGAATCGAATTGCTAAATTATTTAGTCAACTCTAATCCTCTTTAACTACACTTGTCTATCCACTACTAAACTCAAGGACAAGTTAGCCCTAACATCCATAGGTCCTTAGTTCCCCATAAATATTTTCTTTAGTAGCTCTTGTAAGTGATTGTGTTTCTGCAGCAAACTTAAACATAAAATTTATAACCCAAATAAATATTAATTTAATCACATTATGAACAATATAATTAGATCGTAATCATCAAAATCATAAACTGAAATTCATTAATAAAAATCACTCTTAGAACATAGGGTTCAATAATGATTTACTAAGTAATAAAATAAAAACATAATAACTAAAAGAAAAGAGAAGAAGAATAAAGAAGCCTCTTCGATAATTCTAAGATCTAACAACTAATGCTCAAGGGGTTCTCACTGTAACTCTAGGCTTAAGAGTCTATTTATAAGAAGTGAACCTAAGATTACAAAGAAAACTTAACAAAAATAGAAGATTTAAAAATCACTGCAACTCCACACTTGAAGTACATGGCCATGAAGCCTAGGCGTGTACTCACTCTTTGTTTGCAATCTTTAGTTTTCAATGGAAATTCATGATGAAAGGATTACGGGTAAGGGCTACGAGCATAGTCATAGAACATGATCTCTATCGAACTTTGTTCCTTGATTGGAACCCCTCCGCTTCACTCTTTGATCTTTGGTTTCGCATTAATTAAGCTCAAAATAGCATAAAAATCCTTCAAAACTTCATGAAATGTTCCTAGAGTCTCTAAAAACAATAATAAAGCAAATTAAGCTCAAAATAACATAAAATCAATAAGAATAAAGTCGAAATCAGCACAAATTACCCATAGAAAATATATATCTTCGAGGTAACTAATTGCAGCAAACTATAAAAGCTTGAATTTTGAAAAATTTTAATTGAGTTGTTTTGTCATTTTTTAAAATCAAGAAACAAAATTTGACAAAATTGCAACAAACTAATTGCAATTAAAGGGCTAACATCCTCTAAAAGACAAATTCCTTACACTAGTTCCAAAGTTGTTTTGTCATTTCCAAGAGCATGATTAGCTATGTTAATGTTCCAATATGGAAAAAATTGAAGGACCTCCTTGTTCTCTATCCTAAAAAGAGTCATAAGTCCAAGAAGAACTGCAAGAGCTTCTTTAAGCTTAAGATCATTGGAACCCCCTTCAAGTTGGCCATCTTTCTTCTGACCTTAAGCTTTTCCTATTGTCAAATCTCGAGCTAAGGGTGGACAATTGTGGACATTAGGTTGCTTCCTTGACTAAGTAGTCTCTATGTCCTTTCTCTTCAATGTAACTTTTGAAGCCTGTGTCTCCTTGGTACTTTTAGTGGTGGTGGTGGTAGACAACATCACTAGAGCCTTCATAATATCTCCATCCTTCATTCTTGCCTTGCTGACCTTTAGTCAAGCAAAGAGATCCTTCAAGTTATGATCCTTTATAGGCATATTTGCAAATAAAGGTGGAATAATTCGGTCAAGAAAGCATCAAAACATAAATAAAACAACTAACAAATGCTATGCCAAGCACGAGCAAGGATGGCTACTCAACTTCTAAAGTAGACATAAAGGTCCCTCCTCATGTAAGCCCACGTAACATAGTAGAACCTCAAGTAGCTTATACCTTGTTTTACGACGATACCTTCATTCATCCTCAATATCCTTGCATTGGGTAGCACTAGCACCCTCGAGGGCCTTTACCTCATCTTAAGGGAAGATCGAGGCACCACAAGAGTACTTGTTCATGATGGTGTTAACATCCTAAAGGAACCAATTGTTGTTGTAGGCCTTCATGATGGTATCATAAGCCTTTTAGTTATAGAGAAGTAGTTTTTTAACATCTATCGATTTAACAGGATGCTTCCAGATCATGGGAAAGTTTAAGTCAATCTCCAACGTAACCATAAACTATTTCATTTTCCAGTGGTGAATAAAGAACTCTAATCTTGTCAAAATTTTTCTTTAAAATTGTAAACCCAATAAATTTAGCTTTTTGAGTATCAAATCAATTTAAATATTATAAGTAATTACCCTAAGTCAATAGAGTTAATAAATTTAAAACTAATTAAAATTTTAAACTCAAACATAATATGAAGGAGAAAAACCTTAAAAATTTCTATCAAAACCTTAATCGCGTACAAAGTTCCTAAACCCTATGTACACATAAATACCCGAGATTGAACTTGAACTTGACAAAAACCCTAAAACTATAACTTTAAGCTTATAAAAAGAATAAATTTACCCTAATAATAATAAAACCATAATTGGATACAATTATAAACTAATACGCATAATCACATGAAATTGTTAACAAACGCGTTGAAATAGCTCTTAAATATTATAAATGTAACAAGTAACAATTTAATTAATGAATTTTATAAAATCTAAATATTATTTCATAATTATTAAACTTATAATTTTTATGTTTAGAAAATTCTAATTTTTCCTTGTTCCTTCTTTCTTCATTTCTTTTCCCTTTTCCTTTTCCTTCCCTAATTTTTCCCTTTGCCACATTAATCTTCTAGAGGATACTTCAGCTGCCACTTATGTGGTTTGCAATTACCATGTGTAAATTATGTGTATAAGACAAGAGAATTAGATAAGCTTTAGGTCAAATCACATTAACTTCATCTTGATTTTTCTTCTTCTTCTTTTTTCCCTTTATTAACATCATTTTCACTGTTTTCCCCTGCATGGTTCACACCTCCTACAACAAACACAATTCCCACTTTGGTTTCAAAATCAAACACAAAGATAAAACCTATATTCCTAAACTAAAGAAAAAGAAAAAAGAAAAGAAGAAAAGAAAACCCCTTTAACTTTCTCTTTCACTTTGAGATTTTCCACCAATTTACTTCAATAATCAAGAAGAGGAAAGAAGCTTCCGAATCAAAGAATCATCAAATTACTAGGTAGGGTACACAAGTACTATGTATATTATATTTCTTTTGTAATAATCATCTATATATATTCTTTTATATACATGTATTTTGTAGAATCTCATATGTATCCTAAGAGTATGTATAAATTTTGCAAGAATTTATGTACATGTATTGGAATTTATGAAAAGATGGTATTATATCTTGTATATGTATCCATATATTTATAAATACATAGGTATATTCATATGTACGCACATGTTATATTTGATTCTATAAATAGTGTAAAAGATTGTGTATATGTACATGTATATATATGCACAAATCATAGTATGTGCAGTAGGTATTTTCATTACATATGTATATGTATAAGTATGTGGCCAAAATTATATGTATGTATAAAGTACAAAAATACTAGTATAGTATACGTGTAGGTATCATATATGTATATATATATGCATATAGCATATATGATTAATCTAGAGAAATATTATTTAATTACATAAGTATATATATGTATAAATAAGTTTAGGAAAAATAATTACATTAGTATATGTTTACGTCTAAAATACGCATGTTAAGGGTATAATGTATATATACAAATATATGGGTATACTTAAATAGTATATGTATGATATATTATAATTCTAAATTAATAAATAAAGTAAGATAATATATATATAGTTATGTATGCCGTAAATTGCAAGAAAAAGGGAAAATGATTCATTTATAAAATTTAATAAAATATAATAAGAAATATAATTATATAAGTATTAAGTAAAATAGAAAATAGAAAAATTTTGAAAAATATATAAAATTTACAGAAATGAAACATGTTATCAATATTTAATAAAATTTAATTAAATTCATAATAATAATAATAAAATAATTAATTAACTAGAAAATTATTAATGTAGTAAAAATGTAATAAATAGGTATCAAACCTTAATAATAGCAAATAGGTAAATTTTGATAAAATAAACTTAAAAATGAGAAAATTAAAAAACATAAAATTTAAATATTTATTAAATCACAAATATGTAAGGAAAAGCTTAAAATAATAACTTATAATTATTAAAGTCAAAATAATGAAATTCTTAATATTTTTAAACCATAATGAAAAATGCAGTTTATAATGTCCAAAATGGACCTCGCTACTAGAAAATATAGCCAAAAACGATAAAAATCGACAATAAGTTCATAAAAATTAGAGTTAAAATGAAAAAGTTGTATGCAATTGAAAATTTAAGATAAACCAAAGAAAATATGTAGAAGACTTAAGTTAAACTATATTTATACTATACTTGAGCTATATTGAGGAGACTTTGCAAATAATGATAGATATTTAGTTAACCGGTGAACCTAGCTTCTCAGAATACTTACAAGTTTTATTATCTTTTAAGTATTTGATTATCAAGTTTTAAAATCCTAAAGGTTAGGAGAGTGAGCATTAACCTAGGTAAAGGAATTCTAATAATCTACTATTTGCTTGCTACTTGATGTTGTGTGTTGATTGCTGGTTAATATTGATTGTTTGTTGAATGATTGATTTCCTTGTATGCTATCATCTGTATTATCACTTCCTTAAACCGGTAACTATAAATATCTAACTAAAATAACTAGTTATATTTGTTATATGTTTATGGCTCAATTGATATACTGATGGAGAGTACTAACTTTGTAGATTTTAGAGAAAGTATCTCTAGAAAGCATTTTTCCAATCTTAAATATATTTTATATGATTTCTATGAAGGTGCATAGTGCCCATAAATAATATTTTATCATTAAGGCAAAGCTAACATAGTATCTCCAATTAATTGCGAAAGGACTCACATATTTGTGTTCATGAGGCCTTAAATATATTTTCATTGCAAGAGGACTCACTTTGTATGCTCAAAAGGCCTTAGATATGTTTGATGGATATCCCTAATTAGGGTCCACCTATATTAATTATTGTTTCTTGACTAAGGTAATAGTCGAGTGTCATTTAGAGAGACGATGCCCCCAAGCAATTTCATGCAATTAAAGTAAGGTGCTTCGTGCGGGTAAGTACGGAGGATAATTGATGTGTAAATGATATAAATCTACACCTTCCATAGTTCTGGACTCCTATGGATATGTTGCTTGCATTCACTGCATATAGATAGATTGCATGTGTGCTAATAATGTTTGATAACTTACTTGAAAAGTAGTAGTGAGGAACAAACTTACTGAGCCATGATTTGTTCATTCCCCTATAGTTTTTTTTTTGTAGGTTCCTTTAAGTAGGGATTAGAATAATCTTGAGAGTAAAGTACAAACCAAAAATAAATTTAATAATGTTAAAATCAATTGAAATGTATATAGTTGATATAGAAACAATTTATATAGAAAATATTTATACGATAAGAGTATGTATAATATAGTTTTTCTTGTAAATTATCAACTTGTTTAAGGGATACCGATTCTCTGCGGTTCTGATAGACTGTGGAATACCGGATATTCAAAGTCACTTATATTTTATAGCAAGTTAATTAATTAAAAATCAAAAACCTTAGTAACTAATAATTTAAAGTCTTGCAATCTCTAACTAGCAAGATGGTTTTCGTATCATGAATGTACATGTAAGATAAAAATTTTAGCCAATTCTACTAGACCCCTCTTAGGGTCATGATAAAGTTCTAGCACATATGTAAAACCACTCATCACCTCTCCTAATACTGAAAAAAGTAACAAAATAAGGTCATAGTAGCTCTAACCTCCAAATCTTCATAGATATATTCAAAAGTAACCATCAATCTATACGAGTTGGGGTGGTGGTATGTAGAAAAGGACCTCTCAAAAAATGAGAACGAAAATCTTAAACCAATCTCAAAATACTTTTCAAAAATGGCAAATTCACGCTTACCTAATGAAATGATACACTCATAAGGTTAGGGCCTTTCAATCCTCCAACTTCAAGGGGCAAATTTGAAGTTGAGTTTTAGCACATTGAACTCCTTTTTGGTCATCGCACTTACAATACCATTAGGGCTCATGTCATATTTAATTCCCGAATATAATGAAACGGCAGGAGAATTTCCTTCATTGTCAAACGTGTACTTTTTGAAAGGAAGCTTCTTGATTCTCCAACCCCTAAGGGTACAAGTTCTGACTAAACTAATGACTGCTGACAAGTTCCAAGGGCAATCGTTGTCTACATCCACCATACTGGTGGGTTCTTTGTAATGAGGTGAGTTACCAACTTTACACATAGTAGCCAATTCTTAGCTCCATTGCTAGGTGTTGGTCGAGTCATCAGATTGTGTACCAGTCATGATTGCCTGAATAGAATATTTGAAAGGAGAAGGAAGAGTTAAGAATTTAGGTGAAGAAGAAGAAGGAAATTATTGCTAGTCCAAGGCATTTAGGGGTTATGAATCGACATAATGAGACCTATATTCGACCTGTTACCTTTTTCCAAATACCTTAAATCATACATCCAACCTCTTCTACTAGTCTTACTGATAAGAATCAACTCCCCTGACCAATCACTTATAACTAAGCTAGAGGATTCTCAGGACTTACATAGAAAATATTAGCTCGAAGCCCCATCCAAGACAAGGATTCCTACTCCAACTTCCATGTTTTACTTCATTGCTAAACTAAGTACCAAGCTCTCACATATGCCAACATGGTTCCTGAAGCTACTAAGTAGACGTACCAACCTACCGAGCATACAGACCAACCTGCCGAGCAGCTATACCAATCGTTGAGCTCTTCCTAGGACCTCAAACTTCAATCCAAGCCAAGTTCCCAAGCTGACCAGCATCCAACCTCAATTTAAGTCAAATTGCGAGATTCTCGTCCTAAAGGGGACCTAAACAAACTTAATTGACCAAGCTATAATCGAAACTAGATTAGGTCGACTTTGACTACAGATTCTTTTCCTTCACCTTATCTAAATTATATCATACTCTAGAAGCCAACTACCATTCAATACGTGTCTTTTGATACAACATTCTAGAAGGATTTCCTCACCATCCATATAGAATATTTTTTGTCTTTTTTAACCTTTTTAGTATATTTCATGTATTCCAATTTGTACATTACGCTTTTTCATCTTTTCCATATATGCTTGTAACCCTAGTGAGGCTAGTATAAAAACCCCATTTGTTATACGCAAACATCATCCATTACCATATCAGATTATTACAAGTTTCCTTTATAAGCAACCATAGTGTTCTCATTTATCCTTTTAACTCTTATCTATAAAGAGTAGTGGCAAATGACCCTATAATTCAGAACGGTGAGTCATATCCAACAAATTGTAGGTCGAGAAGGATCAATTGGTGTATCATATCCAGTTGATAGTTATCCGGATTTTACTAATCTTCTTTTATTTCCTTTTCGCTCTTTTCATTGTGGTGTTTCTCTATACATACAACCCTGGAGACGCATCAACTCCACTGGTATTAGAGCATAGTTCCAAAAGAGAATATGTGAAGTTACTATGAAGTTTTAGTTTGTGTTTCCTATTAGTGGTTGTTGTGTTCCTTCCACGGCTGCTTCAGTGTGTTCGTGTGAAGTAGTTTGAAATTTTGAGCTGAGAAGTGAAGGCATATGTGCTAATAGGTGTAGTTCCTATTATTACTCTATTATATTCTATTTTTTATTGCAAAAATAGAGTCTATTGTGTTCAAGTGAGTTTTAGGTGTTGAAATTGTTAAGAGCGTGGTAGTTGAGTTTTGGGTAGTAAATAAAAGTGTTTGTCATGTATTGTGTTGTCAATCTATTGGAAAAGTATCATACCATGTTAGATTCAAATGTTCAAGATGTCATTGGTGACTTCAGTAATAGTGCTCAAGTTGGTCATGGTTATAATGGTAGTAACACTCTTATGCCAATTGATGATAAACTTGATAGACTCACTAATCTTGTTAAGAGTCTGGTCATTACAATGTAAGTTAACAAACAACAACCCCAAGGTATGCCACATCATAACCCGCCTGAGAATGTTCTAAAGAAACGCTAGGGCTAAGGTAGCCAAGCCAATTGCCCATTCAACCCCATCAAGCTAGAGTTGTTGTAGACTAAGTTACTCAATGATGACTGGAGTTGGAGGAGATTGACAAAGATGATGAGGAAATAGATGCTAAAGAATATGGAGAGGAAAAAGAAGAGATTGACTATAATCAAGTACAAAAGCGAGGACACTAAGCTCCTTGAAAACTTGACAATGTTAAGGTCTAGATCCTGCCCTTCAATGGAAGTAGAGATGCAAATGAATATCTAGAGTGGGAAGAGTAAGTAAAGAAGTTGTTTGATTACTATAGGTACACTAATGCTGTTCAAGTCTAACTTACGGCACTTGAATTTTCTGGGTATGCTACCATGTGGTGGAAGAATCTGAATGTGGCCAAAGCAAGAGATAGAAGACGAGATGTAAGAACTTGAGAGGAGAAGAAGAGATTGCTGAGAAGGAGATTCATGCCTGAGACTTACTTACAGCACGCATTTGACAAGTTGCAAGAACTTCATCAAAGAGGCCAATCTTCTAATGACTATGTGAGAGAATTTTAGATGTTAATGATTAGCTCACATGGTGTCAAGGTTCATTTCTAGACTTAAATATGAGGTTCATAACATTGTGAAAGTACAAAGGTTCTATACACTAGAAGAGGCCATTAAGGGAGCGTAAAGGGTTGAAAAGTAGAGAAGGAATGCCCTGAGCTGACTTAAGGCAACATTTTCCCAAGCCCCCATTTCATGACGACCTGTTCATTACAAGCTAATGATGAATATGACTGACCTAATAATAGCCAAGCAAGTCAACCTAGTTGAACTAAGCATAAGCTAACTCTAAGGACATATAAGAAAGGACAGGCCTCTGGACAGAAGACCATCGAGGTGAAGTGTTTCAAATGCTTAGGTTTTAGACATATGACTGCTGAGTATCCGAACCGATATGCCATTGTACTCCAAGGAGATGTAGTAGATAACACCGACGAGAGCGAACTAGAGAAAGAAAAGAATGTTGGAAGGGTTGAAGCCAAAGAGGAAGACGAGACCTATGTCTATGCCGACCAAAGAGAAGTGATGACCCTAGTAATAAGGCAAGTGATGAGTTCCTTACTAAGCTATAAGGAAGACAAAAGAGAGAATTTGTTCTATAGAAAGTGTACTATCAAATGACAGTTACACACCATCATCATAGATAGAGGGAGTTGTACTAACGTTGTTGCACAATCCTTTGTGTAGAGATTAGGACTATCAACTTCTAAGCACTACCGACCTTACAAATTACACTAACTTCATGATAAGGGTGCTGTGTACGTAACTAAATAAGTATCTATACCACTTAGAGTTGGGAATGTATATTAGGACAAAGTGATATGTGATGTTGTCCCTATGGGAGCTTCAGATCTATTGTTTAGAAGACCTTGGTCGTTGGATCGACATGTTACTCACAACAGATATAAGAACACTTATGCCTTTGTTAAGGATAGGATAAAGATTATGCTACAACCCATGACACCAACCTAAGTGAATAAGAGTCATAACCAGCTCACTTAAGCTCATAAGAAAAAAGCCCTAATAATGAGCCAAAGAAAGGTCCAAGCTGTTGAGAATGCAGATGAGCCTATGCTTCTACTTATCAATAGATTATTGGAAATGAGAAACCTATAAGATATTCCTAATGAGATTTGAAGCTTGATAGATGAGTTCTTCGACCTATTTCTTGAGGAGTTGCCTAAGGGACTACCCTCAGTCTGAGGCATAGAACATTGTATCGATCTACAACTAGGGGCAACCCTACTAAATTAACTTACCTATGGAACAAACCCTAAGCAAGCTATAGAGCTAAAGAAGTTAGTGGATGAGCTTATAGAGAAAGGAAATGTGAAGGAGAGCATGAGTCATTGCCTTATACTAAGTTTGCTCATCCTAAAGAAGGATGGTTCATAGTGCATCTACATCAATAGTCGAGCTATCAATAGTATTACTGCCATATACAGATATCCCATACCAAGGCTCAATGACCTGTTAGATGAGTTTCATGGCACCAAGATATTTTTAAAGATTAACCTGTAAAATGGCTACCACCAAATTCGCGTAAGACTAGGTGATGAATAGAAGATTGCTTTCAAGATGAAGCATGGTCTCTACGAATGGCTAGTCATGCCATTCGAACTTCCAAATGTACTAAGCACATTCATGTGATTAATGATCTATGTGATGCACCTTCTAATTGGACGATGTGTGGTCATGTACTTTGATGACATATTAGTATATAATGTTGACCTAAATAACCATGTTCAACATGTCTAAGCTATTTTTGATATTTTACAAGCCAAAAAGTTATATGAGAACCTGAAAAAGTGTACATTCTATCAAGGTAAAGTAGTTTTTCTTAGGTATGTAGTATTAGGAGAAGAAATCCAAGCTAATGAGAAAAAGGTTCAAGCTGTTATGAAGTGGCCGACGTTAATGTCACTAAAGTTCAAAATTTTCATACCCTTGCTTCTTTTTATAGGCGATACATTAAAAACTTCAATACCATTGCAGCCCCCTTAATCGAGATGATGAAAAATATTAATGGAGTCCAATGAAATGATCGAGCTAAATAAAACTTCAAGGAGATCAAAGAGAAGCTCACTACTACCCCTATTCTGTCTCTACTAGATTTTGACAAGCCATTTGAACTAGAATGTGATGCGTCAGGCATTGCAATTGGTACCATCTTGATACAAGAGTGATGATCGGTTATCTACCACAGTGAGAAGCTTAGTAGTACCGCATTGAACTACTCTGTATACGAGAAAGAGTTATATTCTCTTTTTCAAGCTCTTGCTGTTTGGCAACACTATTTATTACCACAAAAGTTTGTAATCTACACTGATCATGAGTCATAAAAGCATCTTAGAAGTCAGAACAAACTTTCAAAAAGGTAAGCCAAGTAGCTAGAGTTTATGGAAGATTTTTCTTATGTGATCCGATACAAGAAAGGAATGCCAACATGGTTGCCAATGCTCTATTATGTCAGAAAAGACTAACTACCTTACAGATGAAATTACTGAGATTTTCACTCATCACTTAGCAGTATGCTCATGACCCCCATTTTGGTCCTTTTCTTGAGTGATGTAGAGAAGGAGTTGCCATTGGAGGATATTACCTCAAAAATGGCTATCTATTCAAAGAAAGAAGGCCATGTATACTAAATTGTTCCACATGTAAACTGTTGGTTAGGGAAGCTCAAAGTGATGGATTATCTAGCCATTTTGGAGAGACCAAAATAGCCAATTTGTTGAAAGAAGATTTTTACTACCCTGGTTTAGCTAAAAATGTCCATAAGGTAGTTGGTAGTTATAAGGTATCCAAGATAGCTAAGGGAAAAAGAGAGCCCCATGGAGAGTATATACCCCTAGCTATACCAGCCTTACCTTGTCCTAGGGTTACCCCAAACATCCAAGAGAAAAGATTCAATCTTTGTTGTTGTAGGCCACTTTAGCAAAATAGTATACTTCATCTCATACCATCGAACTAACGATGCTTTATATATTACTGATTTGTTTTTGCAGGAAGTTATTCGACTACATAGAGTACTAAAGACTGTTGTCTTAGACCATAACACCAAATTTATGAGCTATTTTTGAAAGACTCTTTAGAGAAGACTTAGAACTAAACTTGTATTCAACTCCAGTAACCACCCTCAAACTGATGACCAGAATAAAGTAGTGAATAGGACGCTAAGCAATTTACTAAGAGCTATCGCAAGGAAGAACTTAAAAGATTGGGATTTATGTCTATGAGTTGTAGAGTTCGCATACAACTAAATTGTCTACAGCATCACTATGAAGACTCCATTTGTGGTCGTCTATGGCCTCAATCCTACTATTCCCCTAGATTTAATCAATACCACCACAGCTGCTCAAGAGAGTCAATCCGGAGTCAACCAAACCTAAGAATTACAAGAGTTACATCAGTTTTTAGCAAAGAAGATCACTAAGTTCAACTAGAGACAACAAGAGATTGGTAATCAAGGCCTCGAACTGTTTCTTTCAAGCCAAGAGACTTAGTATAGATTCACCTTAGCTGAGAATGATTTCTATACCTAAGACTAAGAAAGCTATCTCCATGAGTTGATGGTTCATTTAAGGTCGTAAAGAAGATCAATGGCAATGCCTACCAGATCAAACTACTCGAAACCTATGGTGTTTTTTCCACCTTCAATATGTCCGACCTGATTTCCCACTATCCTAAAAAAAGAAAACCCCACAAATGCCTAGGAAGAACAAGAGCCCAAGACCACTTTGGATTTGAGGATAAATCTTTTCAACCCCCAAATATATGATAGGGATCAACTCTCCAGACCGATCATGTGCAGCCAAGCCAAAGGACTCACACAGAGAATATTAACTCGAAGCCCCATCCAAGACAAGGATTCCTACTATGATCTCCATGTTTCACTTCACTACCAACCTGAGTACCAAGCTCTTATGTATGCCAACATGGTTTCCGAAGCTGTCAAGCAAATGTGTCAACCTACCAAGTAACCATACCAATCACCAAGTTCTTCCCAAGACCCAAACAGTATTCGAGTAGATCAACCTTAAACTTCAATCCAAGCCAAATTCCCAAGCCTACCAGCATTCGACCTCAATCCAATCTGAATTGTGAGATACCCATCCTGAAGGGGATCTAAACAACCTTACTTAACCGAACTTCAACTTGAACTAGATCAGGGCTATGACTATAAATTCTTTTCCTTCACCTTATCTGAATTGTATCATACTCCAAATGCCAACCACCATGCAATACATATCTTCTAGCACAACATTCTAAAACGATTTCCTCACCACTTGTACAAATATTCTGTCTTTTTTACCCTTTTAATATATTTCATGTATTCCTATTTGTACATTACCCTTTTTTGTCTTTTCCATATATGGTTGTAACCCTAATGGGGCTAATATAAAACCCCATTTGTTGTACATAGACATTATCCATTACCATATCAGATAATTAAAAGTTTCCTTTGTAAGCAACTCTAATGTTCTCATTTATCTTTTTAACTCTTATCTATTCCCATTAAGAAGGAGTAGTAGCAATCAATAACTTTATAATTCGAACCAATGAGTCATATCCAGTTGATTGTAGGCCTAGTAGAATTGATTAGTGTGTCATATCTAGTTGATAACTACCAAATTTTGCTAATCTTCTTTTATTTCCTTTTGGCACTCTTACGTTGTAGTGTTTTTCCATACATACAACCCCGAAGATGCATCACCTATAGTTAGGCCAAAGAACTTAGGACGATAGAGTTAAGAATACATCTAAGAACTAAGGGGCAACTCGAGCTAGCTTCGGTTAGCTCACACTAATAACCTAGAGCTAGGGGAGACTTAGTCAAACCCGTAGACAATTTAAATTTGAACAAAGGCGCGAGCAATTAGGGATCCTTACAAGAATAACTACCCACTAACTGTCAAAACGCTACCCATATTCCATAAAATCAAGACATGCTCCTTAATTCAAATCCCTGTACTTTCAAATTTTAGAGGCAACAGTTAAGAAGTAGTTAATAGGTCTTAGCTATAAATATAGCTCGGTATACCATTGTAAGCTCTTCTTCTTACCACTTACATTACGCTCACTATCTTTCTATTCACGAGAACCTGACCTAGGCATTAGAGTAGCTATGTTAAAGTTGCCCTAATACCCTATAGCCTAATCTATTTTATTTTGCAGATTATTAATCTGACAAGAGCCATCCAATTTTTACAGTCAACACCTGTGGTCATCATCTATAACATGTATGGTAAGTAATGGAACCACATCCAAAACATGGTCATCTACCTTTGACTCTACTTGGTCTTCTTTAGATAACTTCGAGTGAAAAATAACTCCCTCAGTACTATACTCCCTGTGGTTGTTCTCATTAACATCCTTCGTCTGCTTGACATTCCCTTTAATACCCTCTAATTCGATATTTCCTTACTGCTACATTTAATTTCTTAGCATCTCAAGCCAAGTCTCAACTATCTTCAATTGATCCAGCATACTAGAGAGGTTAACATGATAAGAAGATTACGATTCTGCCCTTAAGGCCATTTAGATAGCTTCAATCAATGTTCTAATTCTTGAAGAGTCACTATATCTGACAATTGTAGGATCCAAACCTCTCATAAATTGAGATATGTTGTACATGTAAACCCTATAAATTTTTAGATAGGATCTTAAATTGAAATAAGTCAACAAGGCCAAATAAATTTAAATTTTAATTAAGTTATAAAACCAAAGTTAAGACAAATGAGAAAAACCTTAATATCCTAATTGAAACTCTAATCGCATATGAAAACCTTAGATTCCACGTATGCATAATTATAAGAGACTAAACCTGAACCTAATAAAAACCCTAAATCCGAAACCCTAAGCTTATAGATCCTAAAAAATTTACCCTAATAGTAGCAAAGCCCTAGTTTGGTAAAATTATCACTAGATACATGTAATCGTATAAAATTACTAACGAATGGTTAAAGACAATTTTGAATAATAAAAAAATAATTGATTACTAATAATTAAATTAATTAATTAATAAACAAACTACAAATGACACCTTATAACTACTTGTAGCACTACACTTATGTACATATATATATTTTATTTCTTTTCTTTTTACTTTATAATATTAAATATTATAAAGTAAAAAGAAAAGAAATAAAATATATATATTAATTAAACACCCTAAACCACTACACTACTAATAAATTACCCTTTAATCCTACTCTAACCATATCCTAACTATCTTAATAACCCTAACTAAACCATTCAACTAATATCCCATACTTTAAAAGAAAATAAAATAAAATAACCTTACCCCTAGGATAATACTACAAGTGATACCCCATCCCCTTAATCCATCCCATCAACTAACCCTCCCCATTCCTCCAAAAATCTCTTTCCTTTTTTTTTTTTTT